>JAECUM010010203.1:0-24543 GCA_016617855.1 Megalonaias nervosa
CCTCGTATTTTGGCCATATGTATTTTTATGGTGGGTGTAGGCTCTCTGCTCATGACGGTACCCCATCTCGTAAAGCCAACCATAATGCCGAAATCTTCACCTTCAGATTCTAGTTCAAGCATAAACACAACATCCTCAGTTTTGTGCAAGCCGTCATCCAATCAAGTATCGAGTAACGCATCATGTGACCCTGATACACATTACAGCTCCGCAGTAACGATGGAAGGTAACGGATGGGTATGCACATTCCTCTTCATCGCGATCCTTATCCAAGGCTTGGCGAAGTCCCCTCGGGAATCATTGTCTAAAACATACGTTGACAACAATTCTGAAAGGAAGAAAACTGGGTTTTATGTTGGTAAATATAGTCTGTGATCTTCTAGGTATATATCTATTATATTTGTTATCGCCTGTTTGTACGTCATATTTGTCATATATTCGAATCGCAACATCACTCGGCCATTTGAGTCAAGTCGGAAAAAAACATCGGATGTAGTTGTAGGAATACACCACACATATGTTGCGACAGAAAAGGCCGACGCTATTCCAATTGTGACTTTGTTTTTTTTCTGCCGTCATATTGCGCAATGCAACAATAATAGTTCCAAATATAGTTCTCGGTGGCGTCGAATTAAATCGAAGATTTGTTTCTTGACTTGACGGAAAGAATCGAGGATGTTCCGGTTGTATCTATTTTACAATAGTGTAGAAATAAAATATTTACGAAATTTTTTCCCGTCGGCAACTTTTTCTAAATTTCCCCTTTAAAGTTCTCTTGTGTACTCTAAAAATAGAAACTTTTGACTTATAGAAACCAAGCTATTAAATAACCAATATTTTAATGACAATGTTAAAAGCTACACCTGCAAATTAAAATTTGTTACTGAAGGTTTCATGAAGCAAATCGATGCCAGGAGCCTGTAAAGCGGTATCCTTTCGAAGTACCAGAATCTAACAACGTTTTCACAGCATTTTAATTTTATTGTTGCTGCCAGTCCGACATATTCTCCTGAGATCAAGTTTATATCATTATCATTTCATGCCCGTGCGGTTTGCGGGTTATTTATTTACTATTTTGCAGAAGCCTGATTGATCCCAAATATATGTACCCCCTCCCGCAGTTGTCAAGATAACTTGCTATACATTTTAAGGAACTTTATATAATCAGGAATAAATGTTTTGGTATCCATATTTAAGAAAATAAACTCAGCTTTAGTCTACGATTTATTCCATTCTGTATCTAATTCCTCCGATATTGGAAGATCAGTAGAGATCATATCAGCGTTTCCTTCAATTCTTTTGTCTTTCACACTTTCCCCTCCGCTCCATAACTTTAAAACCGCTTGAGATCAAGGGATGAAACTTTGTTTACATGGTCACTAAAAGGTGTGCCGCGTACGACATTAGGGGTCCTATTTTAAGGTCATGGTCACAGCTAAATATATCACTTTGCCATCATACATTTCCTTCCGCTCTATATCTTTAAAGCGGTTTAAGATTAAGGGATGAACCTGGAATAATTGTGGATCATCACTGGAAGGTATATCGTATACAACACTGGCGGGGAGGGGAAACTGTCTTCAACGTTAAAATCAACTTTAACACTTGATGCTTCCATAACATTTTCCCTTCCAGTGTATCATTTTAAAGCCGTTTGAATTAAAGAATGAAACTATAGATTTATTCATAACCGATAGACGGTGTGTTGTATATTTTCGAAGTCACGGTAATAGCTTAATGTTTTGTTTTCCATCTCATTTGACCTTTCGTTGTATAAATTTAATGTCGTTTAAATTAAGGGTTGAAACTTGGTTTAATTATACACCATCACAAGAAGGTATGACGTGTACCACTTTGGAGTTCCTTTTTACAAGGTCAAGGTCGTGGCTCATTATCTTAAGTTTTAATCGATCTTGCTCTATAATTATTAAGCCATTTGAGATTAAGACACGAGCTTTGGTGTTCTTGTGGAAAGTGTGTTGTACATCATCACTAGAAAGTGTGTTGTGCATCACCACCAGAACGTGTGTTGTGCATCATCACTAGAATGTGTGTTGTGCATATTAATAGAAAGTGTGTTATACATCATCACTAGAAAATAAGTTGTACATCATCACAAGAAAATGTGTTGTACATCATCACTAGCAAGTGTGTTGTACATCATCACTAGAAAGTCTGTTGTACATAATCACTAGAAAGTGTGTTGTACATCACATTAGAAGTGATATCTCTAAAAACAAGGCTACGACTCAGTATGTTATTGTTTCAATCACCCTTTCACTTCTGCTCTGTACCGTTAAAGATGTTTGAAATTAGGAGTTGAACCTTGATATATGTGAACATCATCACCAGAAACTGTGTTTCGTACCACCGGTGGCGGGGTATCTTTAATTCAATGTCATTGATAAAAATTCTATGTTCGTTTTTACTCTGTAACTTCAGAACTACTCCAGCTTAAACAAAGTAACGTTCGATACACATGTGCAATACAGTCTGTGTTCTGTACGGCATGGGCGTCTTATCTTTAAGGTCAGTATCATCAACGTAACGTTCGATACACATATACAGTACAGTGTGTGTTCTGTACGGCATTGAGTGTCTTATCTTTAAGGTCAGGGTCATCAAAGTAACGTTCGATACACATGTGCAGTACAGTGTGTGTTCTGTACGTCATTGGGTGTCTTATCTTTAAGGTCAGGGTCATCAAAGTAACGTTCGATACACATATGCAGTACAGTGTGTGTTCTGTACGTCATTGGGTGTCTTATCTTTAAGGTCAGGGTTATCAAAGTAACGTTCGATACACATATGCAGTACAGTGTGTGTTCTGTACGGCATTGAGTGTCTTATCTTTAAAGTCAATATCATGGTGCTATACCTAAAATTATTCTAGCCATTTGAGATGAAGAGATGAAAATTAACTGTATATTATTGCTAAAAAGTGTGTCGAGTATCACATTGGGGTCCTATCTTCAAGGTCAAAGTAACAGGTTAATTCTGTAGGTTTCAGACACATCTGCTTTCTAACATAACAGCTGTTTAAGATTAATTGTGGAGCTTGCTATATTTAAATAGTGTCACTGGAATATATGTTGCATTGCATGTTTGAGATCTTGTCAATGTCAAAGTAAATGTCAAGGTCATAGTTCTATATCTCAACGGTTTCTCTCGTTTCTGCTAGATATCATACCAACTGTTTGAGATACCGATATAATCCATGGTACACTTATGGTGGGTGTGTATGTGTGTGTGTATGTGTATGTGTGTGTGTGTGTGTGTGTGTGTGTGTGATTTGGATTTTTAACGTAGCTTTAAATATTTTTCAGTCATTTCGCTACGATGTCTGCAGTGTGGCAGTTTATAGTGATATCTAGCACTGGGGCATCATGCCGCAGACATGTAGCAAGATTTCCCATCCAGTCACATTATCCTGACACCAGTCCGACCAGTCCTAACACTAACCTCTTAATGCTGAGCGCCAAGCGAGGCAGCTGTTAGTACCATTTTTGTAAGTCTTTGGTATGACCCGGCCGGGGATCCAACCCACGACCTCCCGCATCCTAGGCGGACGCACTACCCACTAGGCCACCGGAGCGGTACAGGTACACTTATGGTTCTCACTTTGATGGCATCTCATGTATCACAGTCAATTTCCTATTTACATGGTCAGTGTCAAAGATCAATTTATTTACCCCTTTTCTGCACTTTTTATTTCGAACAAAACGTAATTACTTTCGACATTTTTCTAGTAACAGCTGTTGTATAGGTCATAGTCAGATTTCAGGACTGAAAATTTATGACCTCACTATGTTAGACGTTGGATGAATATTCATTTAATTTGTTTATTTCTTGCTTTTAGCATGACGAAATAAAATGGAATTAGGAAAAAAGAAACTAAGTAGATATATTTTTCTTCCGAGCAATATGTATCATAAAAAGGAATTTTGAACACTATGAAAATTTGCTTTATATTTTAATTAAAATTGTCTCTTTTCTCACAAGGTATTCTTTCAACATTTCAATTGTTTGGACCATTCCTTGGCTTTACATTGGGAGGTTTAATCAGCTCTTTGCCGATCGACTTACAAGGTTTGTACCTGGAACCGAAAACAGAATCAACATTGTACACTTTTGTATTCTTACATCCCTTCACCAGTATCGTTCTGACCAAGATGTGCAATTAATCTGAGGCAATTTTTACCGCATATTTAAAAGAGGTTGGGACATCAATTAATCTGAGGCAATTTTTACCGCATATTTAAAAGAGGTTGGGACATGGGATCCTGCAACTCCACGAATGTGCACATTCCTTTCGAAACCCATTAAACGATACTTTGACACACCGCTCTTCACCAAATACAACGATGTTTAAGGCAGCGTTGAGAAATAGTGCGACTGATGGTGACAGATGGTAAAAATGCATTAAGCTGTTTGAAGTGGTTATTGTTACAACTGAAAGTAATCTCAAAATGGAACCTTTTTTGGTAGATCTGGTGCAGTTGACATGTCACTACTGTTCCCATTGGTGTGGGTACGCAACAACCGTGTCCAACCTGACAGCGAATTGGTAACTAGGCAGTTTTGACTGATGCGGTCGGCTGAACACTATTGCCACTACTCCTACTACAAATAAGAAGCAACAGCAGGAGCAGTATAATAATAATAATAATAATAATAATAATAATAATAAGAAGAAGAAGAAGAAGAAGAAGTATTTATTCTTGATGGCCGTATTTTGGCCTCATCTTTCCGGATACCAATTTTGCAGTTAATTGTAAAACATTTCGCAGTGGCTAAATTGTGAGGATTTGTAACAATTTGTTTACGAAAAATAACAATTAAATTAGCCTATTTGAGGTTATTCATTTTTGGACGATACGATCTTGCCGTGAACTCCTAAGAATTGAATAAATAGAGTGCGGGAAAAGATTTATAATGCTATTTCTATAATTATTTACAGAAACAACGCTGACACCTTATGATCCCCGTTGGCTAGGGGCATGGTGGTTGGGTTTTTTCATCATCGGGGGATGCTGTATCCTAACATCATTCCCCATTTGTATGTTCCCCAAAGGAAAACAGCATCCAGAAGCCCAGAGAAAGAGATTTGAAAATGAAAACGTCCTCAAAGGAAAACAACGTTCAGGAGCCCAAGAAAAGAGCTTTGAAAATGAAAAAGAAGTGCGAGAATCACTCTGGAGCATGGCGAAAGGTATGTACTTGTAATTATTTTGGTGCAAGAAAAAAAAATAATCCAAATTTTTGTTTTAAAAAGGAAAGAAAAATTTATAAGTGAGGAGACATTAATATCAGAGATATGTTTTTAAAAAAATCACAAATCGTAATATTTTACATTCGATGGTATTTGCAGTTGTAGATAATTGTACCACAAAGAATGAATTTTGTTTGACTAATTTATTCAGATTCCCTGTGTTCAGATGGATGGGTGGGTGGGTGGGTGTGTGGATAGGTAAGTAGGTAGGTAGATAGATAAATAAATAAATAGATAGATAGATAGACAGACAGACAGACAGACAGACAGATAGATAGATAGATAGATAGATAGATAGATAGATAGATTGATTGACTGATTGATTGGTTGATTGATTGATTGATTTTCTTTGCAGACTTTCCAAGATCTTCTGTCAGAATTTTTAAAAGCGCAGTGTACACCCTCACAGTTCTTGGAGGTATTACTTACATCTTCGCTTTCATCACACTGGGATCGTTTGGACCAAAGTATCTCGAACATCAGTTCAATCAACCCACCTACAGAGCTAATATTCTTTTGGGTATGTTTGTAGAAGTCTCCTTCTTCTGTTTATCCAAATGTCACACCCTTAGTATATAAAAATACAGTAGCATGACTGGTTACCGTATTTACTGCGCAATAATATCCCCTAGAACTGCTAACAGTGTAGACCCAAATGGACCAACATAAGTCTTTATGTTAATTTTAGGCAATGCACAATGAGTTATCAGATCTAGTTATGCTCTATTGGTTCTACTCCTGACATGAAGGGGACGGCGTAGTCCTTGATTATGTGACAGCAGGATATTGCTTACGCTTTTCTTAGCTGAGTCTGCATCATACGCGGATACAGATGGTAAATTGTATCAATACATGAACGTGTTTCTCGGCTATAAATTACTTCCACAGACCCCTCCTAGATTTCTTTATTCTCCCACTCCCATGAAGTCAACTAATCAGATAAAGCTAATCCATGTATGTATATCTCTGTTTATCCCTTATTGCTTTATCTATTTGTTTATTAACCTTACAGAACTGTGAGCTCCTTCCCGATCATGTTTTGACTTCTTCAGAGTATAATAGTAATGCATCTCTGTCTGTCTGTCTCTGTCATTCAATTTCCGTTCTTTATAATTCATTTCTGCTTCATTTTGTCCTCTGTCGCTCTCGATGAAATCTCCATGCACCAAATGTGACCTAACAATCTGGCGTTTAAAAGATCGAGAGTACATTAATAAAGGAAATGACTAAAATGTAAGTGACCCAACACTTTCTAAAATGAAAGCTATTTGGTCTGCCACATTTTTAATGTCTAAAATGTAGAAATTGTTTAAACAGCCTAGCAGTAACTGGTTCACATTTCCGGTGCGCTGGAAAACGAATATAACTATCATTCCCAAAACGCACCGCCACCACGAAAAAGCTACGAACTAGTCACTGCAGTTCAGGGCATAGTCCTCAAATTATCTTCTTTGGGAATGACGTCAATGGTGTGCGAATGATATCACTTGCTAAAGACACATCTTTACAGGTTTCTGGGCCTTAATACTGGCTTGCCGGCATTCGATGCAATGAAACAAAATGATGAAAATCGTTTGATTTCAACTGTTTGCAACCATAACTAGCTTTAATCATCGTGACGTTATAAAGCTATAACCTTTTGTATGGCCCTAAATAGCCTAACAGTACTGGTGCGCCGTAAAAATACAATCAGTCAATCAGTCAGTCATGAAGCTATTATGAAGTAATAACAATCACGAGCTTCAGGAAGGGAATATGACGTAGTAACAGCCCCGGGCTTCAGGACAGTACAAACTGGCCATTATATACGTCCGAGTTTTTTTTTCTTGCATTCGAGTGGAAAGGCCGTGAATATTCCGATTGGGTTTGCCAAGCACAAAAATCGCGCTGAGTGCCAAAAATAGAAACCGACGGAAGGGACGCAGTGATAAAGCAAGACCGAGAAGTGGATTTGAATTTTTTAATTCGATTCACAGTGTCCATAGTATGTGCCAAGAAAGCATCTATATAACAGGGATTTAAAAAACAATACCATTTTGCAAAAATCCATACATATGTAATAAATTTAGGGTATGTGCTATTTGTGTTTACATCGTCGGTTATAACTTTGTTAGAGGTGAATGATTAGTGGTTGATTATAGGTAGTCGGTGTTGGGAAGATATTTCTCAATCTGAGTAATCACCTAATTTTTGGGAGCAGACGTCATAGAGTAATGTATTCGGGAGACTTTATGATAGCAAGGATTAGTTTCGTATTATGGACCATCTCTAATTTCTTAGCACATGGAATTCTCTAGATATTTTTGGGTGTTCGTGCTTAGTAATTTTGAGAATTATTTTTATATAAAACTATGAACATTTGAATAACCCGAGAATAACTAATGTTACTTCGAGTTGTTTAAATACAACTCGAAGATTTCATAACTTTACGAGATCAATCTATAACGATTCGACAAAAACAGAGACCTGATTTATGACAATCAAAGTTAGGTTTTAAACAGCACATGGTAACTAAATGTGTGAAGTAGCTATTTTGGAACCAACCACAGGAAGGGCAACAGTTAATATAAGTCTGAACTCGCTCATAAATTCGAAAGTAGTTAAGAATTGTTGCAGATTGCTGAATATTAAGGTTTCATTTGAATCTCGATGCCTTAATTGCTTGCAGATACAGCCTAAAGACGATTTGTCAACTGTAAAATTTGACCTAGATATCTTTATACCATTTAAATGCTTGACAAAGAGTAAGGTATCTACATTAAGCTCCTCAACATACAGTTGCTTTCTAGAAGATCAATCAAATTAAATGGGACATAAGGAAAAGAAAACACGCTGAATTTAACGAATCGGAATCTGAACAATCTGTCTACAGATTACACAAGCAATGGAGAAAATGATGTCCATTTATAAGCGTCTAAATGTAAGTTGATATGCAAGATCTTTTAGAGAAATATGGAAAGACAGAAAGCCTGACAAGATACGGAGAGGAAAACTTTTAGAACAATAATGCCAAGCATTTGCTGGAAATGGATAACATAAAGTACTTTTAAATTCACTCTGAGAAAACTGCATCAGTAGTGGAAGGGTTTAACAAACTCTGCACACTCAGATGTGGAAGTGATTCACCAAAAAGGAAACCAGAAAACGGTCTGATGTTTTATAAAACTACTTCAATGATGCGAGTACACTCACTACAGCAATATACATGACTCCGAAATGAGCAAGGAAAAACAAAATAAAAATAAGAAAAACAATGGACCAGTCTGTTCGGGTATATACTAGCAGATACATCTGGAACAATCACATTTAAAGTTGACGAAAGTGTCAAAATGTCAAATTATAAAAGCGTTTACAGCCAAGGGCAAACTTCCTAACTTCACCGAGGAAATATTCAAAATTAGGCAAGTAACACTAGGTGGTCTTGCTGTTGATAAACTGGAAGACTTGAAAGTAGTGGATATAGAGGACAGGTTTTATGAGCACGCACTACCCTGTATTACAGAAAGGATGACGTATACGAAATTAAAAATATTTTGAAGACCACGTGAATGAAAGGTAAGATGTATGTACAAATAAACTGGAAGGGCTACGATGAATCGTTTAATATCTGAGAGTCAGCAGCAAATATTATTTAATTAAAATAAAGGCTTGAAGCTTATTGCGTTGATAACAGTATCAAGGAGCAAGAAAACGTTGAGTTTCTATTTAAATAATAAAGTTAATCAGTTTGTAAGATGTGATAAATATGAGTTCATCAAATATGTATGTCATGCGAATTCATAGTGATCACATGCCATAGAGAAAAAAGAAATTACATCAAAGTTATCACAGATAAAACGCGAACTGAAGACAAGCTAGATAACGCGACAACAACGTAGAAAGAGCGGAAAGAAACAACATTGGAGAATAAGAAATTGATTTATACTACCTCACAAACAAGCTGAAAAACGGACAGCCAAATTCAGTGCTAAAGACTATTGTAAGACGACTTAGCCAGTTAAAAAAATTCACCTTTTCATCTCCCCTTGACCATTAAGACCATGTCAATTTTAAAGTTAGGTCGAACCCTCAAACAACTTGCGGAGTCTCGCGAATTCGATCCCGGAAATCGAACACGTGGCCAGCCTGCCACACAGCTAGACATTCTACAGGTATTTTGTACGTATCGATGTGTAAATCATTTCTACACACAATAATAGTGTTTGTGATGTGCTAAAAGTTGCATATTACTGTACTGGTGCTGTAAATAAATGCAATTAGAGGAGAAACTCATAACTGTCTACAAACTACTGAACTGTCTGCTTCAAACACTTGTATACTTCAGACACATGTCAATTATGGACACATGTCTACAGTGGGCACTGGCCTATAAGAACACTTGCAGGCTGCAATCACATTGCTGAGAACTGTAGAGTTTATCACAATGTAATTTTATATATGCTGTGCAACTATTTAAAATTAATTTTAGTATTGTGAGTTTGCACAATTAGGATTAGTGATCCTGTTTTTGCATGGACTTCGTTACCATTCCGCTAAATTAGTATGAGCGTAGGCCATGAGGCATTTGCTTTCTGTACCTGGCTCACTTGTCCGTTGTGGCTAAATGACATTAGCATAGTATTTCTTTCGATTTTCTGCTATCTTTCCTTATATTCTACATTGAATGTATCCTGCATTTTCCTAGCTGAGATTTTGTGTTTATTTTTGTTGTAATATGTTTGTGGAAATGTCTGTATGCAAAAATTGTACCACATCAAATCATCAGATTCTACAAGGAAGTAGAAATATGCTCTCGATATTCCCCATCAAACGGCTTCCTAAATAAGCAGTCTCTTAAATGTTGGTATATAGCATTTATTCGTTCTCTTTCGTTTGGTGATTTTTAAGTACAACAATTATAACATTTTGTCATCTCCATTTATTATAGTAGTAACCTATTTTAATATCATGGTAGTTGGTGGTCAAATGATCACCTTCTTTATGTAGTAGTATGGTTTTAGTAGCAGGATAGTGGGTTGTCCATTGGTCATAACACGATACTATGAATGATTTACAGCACTTTGGTCCTGGGACTCGATCATATTTTTGTTTTGCACAGTAATTCCGGAAAAGGTCCAGCGATGAAATATCAGTATTGCCAGATCACAGAGTAGGGAAATAATGGCAGAGCAGACATTTGAACTAATCATTGAATCATTTTAGATTTTACTACTTGACCAGCTTCGTCATTACTTACTTACCAATAAGGAAGTACTCTTACTTTGAGATATAAAATCAGCCCCTAAACCAAATCTAATAAAATCAAACCTAATAAACAAGACGCTCGTTTCTCTCTTTCTGTCTGTCTCTTGTACAGAGCTGGTTAATTGCTGCTTTCAAGCAACTTATTACTTTATCACCGTGTAAATGGACCAGGGGTGTTACCGTGTAAATGGACTAGGGGTGTCACCGAGTAAATGTTCTAGGGGTGGAATTAGCACAACATTAACACAGTCGTCTTTCTCAGGCGGACAGAATCTCGTCACTGTCGTCATTGGTACTATGCTGGGAGGGATCCTCGCACTGCGCATGCGCTTGGAGATGATCGGTTGCTGTAAATTGGTGTTACTGACCAGGATGGTATGCATCGCGCTGACCACCTTCAACTACCTTTTTGGATGTGATAACCCATACATCCACGGATATCACGATACTAGGTAAAATGTTTGATACGCTTTCTACTTCACAAAGCGACATAAAACAAAATAGAGACCGGACAGTGAATCAAGAAGCAAGAATTCTTAATCAGAGTTGTAAACAGGGTGAAACAATCTTCCTAAATTAAAGTGATTTCATTAACTCGTGAGAAATTGATAATATTGCATTGGAACTTTATATACAGAATACTACTTTGAGTTTACATTTGTCGTGCTTTATGTAGGAAGTAGTCCGGAAAAAAAAAGAAAAACAAAATCATTCTGAGAATTATCTAGAAATATTAGCTAAATAAGTTTCATGATGTATGGTATAGGAATGTTCTCTAATTGAAAATCTTCTTACAGCTTTGGTAACAGCTCTTTGCACTTGACCTGTGACTGTCAAAGTCAAGGTTTCCTTCCTGTGTGTGTCAAGGACGTAGGGACTTTCTTCTCTCCGTGTCACGCAGGATGCCAGGCGGTAACAGAACAGGTTTGCATTTATGATCCTTATGCACTAAAATTCCTTCTTTGATTGGATTATGTTGTCCTTATAAGCTCTTAGACACATCCTGCAGTTTATAGTCTCCTGTTTATATAAAATTTCCGCTCTTTCAAGTCAACTGTTGCTGAATGACCCTGTGGATTTAAGAATACAACTTTAAATTTTTTTACCTATTTTCTCATTGTTAGAATGCACTCAAGTGTAAACCGCCATATTCCAAAGATTTGATGTTGATAAAGTGTCAGTATTATTGATGTAGGGGTACACAAATTGTTCGACCTCAGGAGAAGCACCAGTTAGAAGTGGAATCTGCGATACCGGCTGTAATTACTTGATTCCATTTGTGGCCATCAACGCTCTGAATGCTTTAATTGGAACTGTCGGAATCGCTCCTACTTACGTCATCTATTTAAGGTAGGTGGTTACATATCTTCAGGGCCTTACGTCATTTATTTACGGTAGGTGGTTACATGTCTTCAGGGCCTTACGTCATCTATTTACAGTAGGTGGTTACATGTCTTCAGGGCTAAGGTAGTTATTTTTGGGGGTATTTAGTTATTACTGAACTTAGAATAAAATGTGTTTTTATTTTAAAACATCTGTTTGTCATACATCACGGTCATTACGCTTAAGGATATGGCTTCAAGTGCTAAGTTACACGTTTCGACATTTAGTAATTTGCTTATCTGGAAATTTGGAATAGGTTGTGCTCTTATAAACCGAAATACATTTTACGCTAAATTATTTATCTATTGTATGTTTTGTAAAATTTTGCGATTGTCGGTAATGATGTTAAAAATAGCAGCAAAGAATCATATTTCTAAATTGTTTGATGTCGGTTTGCAGAACACACACACACACACACACACACACACACACACACACACACACACATATATATATATACATATATATATATATATATATATATATATATATATATATATATATATATATATATATATATATATATTGATTTCTTTTTAGATCTGTTGAAGATAGGGACAGGTCACTCGCCCTTGGTTTTGCTTCCCTGCTTTTATCTCTTCTTGGTGAGTTTGTTACAATCTTGCAAATATTTTGCAAATCCAGAATATTTATTTTATTAAAAACTACTTCATTTATAATTTTAAAATGTGGGCATTTTGTTTACTAGTAACGAGATATGCCATTGTGTTAAATAATATAGCGATTATCAAATTTTACAAAACACGAGGACATGTTAGATCACGAGGACTCAAGATTCTTTCCCTTGTGCTCAGGCGCTAAATTGTGTGATTTAGCTTGGAATATCTTTCGTCCCATGAAGCACTGAGAAAATCTTTGATGGCGGCAAAACATCGTTAAATAAGTAAGCCGGGAAACAAAAAGCATTTGTAAATTTCATCATAATACGTGAAATTAGGAAAAACTGGAAACTTCTGGGTCGTAAAGTCAGAAGAGCCCCATTAACATGAGTTTCTACAGTTAAATATTACACGAAGTTTTTGTTTCGACTGCGAAAATATGGATTACTTTTCCGACGGCGTTGTTGTCGCTGTTGTTGTTGTGGTGGTGTCAACGTAAAGTTTTTGTGTTTGGTTCAGTGATAGATTTATTTATCTTGGATGGTACTACCAAACGTTAAAGCAAGTCAAAGTGACATACTTTCACTCTCCAGAGAATACGATAAGATTTTGCATTTAATTAAATGAATTTGACACACTCTATGCAATCATGAAACTTGCTTGGTGAATTCATCGGGCACTACTCACCACGGGCAAAAGTAGTTTACGTTGACGTTTTTTTTTCATTCTCCAGCGATTCATCTAGGTTTTGGTATTTAGCCCAGTTTCTATGACACCTTTGTGGCTATATCCATCTTGGAAAGTACTACTGATCATAATGAAAAGCAGCTCACAGGTACCTACATTTCAGACGCCAGCAATTACGTTACTTTTGCATTTAATTCAGTTTCTCTGACACTGTATATGTACAGCAATGAAGCATGAAGAATGTATTCATCTTAGAGGGTACTATTCACTCAGGGCTAAAGTAGGTCACATTTACCTTCTTTTTCTTCTTCAACGATTACATTACGTTCAGTGTCTCTGACACTGTTATATGGAGAATCATACAACTTTATGTATGGTTTTAGCTTGGAGGATTCTACTCTCGATGGACAAATTTAGTAATAGTGGCCAGTTTTTTTACGCTTCAGCATCAGGTAAAGTTCTCTTTCTACATTTAACTCAGTTCCTGGAACACTGTTGTACATACAGTGCTGTTTGACGTTTCTCCGTTATAATTTATAATACTCCTTTGTAATATATCATTGTTACGTATATGTAATTTAATTACTTGTGTGTTAGTTTTAAATTCTTTTTTTTATTTTATTTTTATTTCATTACATGTTATTGTAATGATAACTTTATTCACTGGGTTTGACATTTTCAGGAAAATTCAGTTCAGTTCTGTTTTGACCTGGTAAATAATCAATATTGCTACAGTGTATTTTTAGCTGCCTTAGTTCCGGACCTTGATTCAGAACTGGTAAACAAACTTTTTTAAAATTTCTTTCCTAGAGTGAAAATCATTGGTCGTAATCAAGGTCATACTTGGCTTGAGTGTCAGTTCTATGTAAACAATATTTTAATTTTTTTTATTAAACCTTATATATTCGTTCAGTAGAATCAAATTCGTCCATGGCGTACGTGAGAGCCAACATGTAGTGTTACTACGCCGTTCGAACTATGTGACCACGTGACCCCATCATGGGATCTAAAATTGCGGGTTAAAACTGATGCTGCATTGTGATTTCAGTCAGTCGTAATTCATACCTTCGGGCTCAGAGGTATTATTTTGTTGATGCCAGTTTGAACTGAGCTTTTTATTTAAAATAATTTTTTCTCCCTAGAGACTTTATCTAGTGCTCATCAAAATTCTTGGACAAAGACATTTACTAAAAATTATTCGGAATTTTAAAGCCGGAATATTAATTTTAGTGATTCAACAAGGAGCTGTTGACACGACAACACATAACAGGTTAAAGAAGACGTCATCGCCTTCCATCTTGGAACTTCATCGGGATTCGAACTTTGATTCAATTAGAACTTTTTAGTGATAGGACTTATATTTTAAATTCTAGGATTAATTTTTGGATTAGATTCAAAAACCGTAAGTCCTTTTTCATATTTTTACCTTGTTTTCTAGGGAAATAAATTATTCTGTTAAAATTTACAAAGCTTGTTGGCTTCACTCTTTAGTTTTTAATTTGTACGAGCCTAGACACGTAACAAAAGAAAATTGGGACGCTCGTCCTTTAGATATATGAATTTTGGTTAAAATATTTCAGAAAATTGTTTTTTGAAATTTAAATTTCCCTAGTTTTCAGAAATATTTTAAATCCCAAGTACTATTTCACATTTTGTTTGAAATCTTTTGTGAAATCAACAGGCTTTTTCACAATGTTATCAAAAGTGGAGACTTTTCTTTCAAATCTTACTCAGGAGCATTTGGACTGTTTGAAAAAAGATGAATTGCTTGAACTTGCCAGAAAATACGATCTTTCTGAGGCAAAAACATCTTTAACGAAGCAAGAAATAAAAAACATTTTGATCCAGTATTTGGTAGAAAAGAATGTTTTGGATAAAAGTGTTTTGGTATCACTCAGTAAGTCTACATCAGACTCTGACATAAGAGTTAAGGAATTAAAGTTAAAATACAAGATGGAATTAGAGATAAGGAAGCTTGAACTTCAGAAAGAAGAAAAACAAATGCTATATGAAAAAGAGGAGAGAGAGAGAGAAGCAAATGCATTTACAATTTGAGAAAGAGGAGACAGAGACAGGAGAGACAGAAAGATAAACAAATGCAGTTACAATTAGAAGAGAAGGAGAGAGATAGAGAGAGAGAGAGAAACAAATGCAGAGAGAGAGAGAGAGAGAGAGAGAGAGAGAGAGAGAGAGAGAGAGAGAGAGAGAGATGCAAAGAGAGAAGGATGAGAGGGAATTTCAAATTAAGTTAAAAGAAATAGAGCTGGCAAGTGAAAGACACATTCCCACTCCACATACAAATTCAAGTTTTGATATGACAAAGAATTTTAGGCTTGTACCCCCTTTTAGTGAAAAAGAAGTAGACAAGTATTTTCCTTATTTTGAAAAAGTTGCTGAAAATTTGAAATGGCCAAGGGAGCATTGGACTCAATTATTGCAGTGTGTACTTTATGGCAAAGCTCGAAATATCTTTGCATTCCTGTCAGTACAGCAAAGTTCTGACTATGATTTGGTTAAGGAATGCATCTTGAAGGGTTATGAATTAATTCCTGAGGCTTATCGGCAAAAATTCAGGAACTGTAAAAAAGAAGCTGGACAAACATATGTCGAATTTGCAAGAGAAAAAGAGCAGTTGTTTGAGAGATGGTGCTTAGCCAAGAAAGTTGATCAAGATTTTGAAAGACTCAAACAACTTGTATTGCTTGAAGAGGTCAAGAACTGTGTCCCTAGTGACATTAAGACTTATCTTGAAGAGCACAAGATCGAAACCTTGGAAAACGCCGCTCTTGCTGCTGATGAGTATTTCTTAACTCATAAAGTTCCTGTTATAAGCAAGTCTTTCACTCAGCAGTCTATTGGTTAAAAGGTATTTCAGCCTAATACGAGCCTTTCTAAAACTCAATCTGGCACAACTTTTAAAATTCAAGCTTTCTGATAAGCTTGATTCAAAATCCTTGTCTCTTCCTACGTGTACCTATTGTAACAAGAAAGGACACGTTATTTCTGATTGCTTCAAATTGAAATATAAGCATCAGAGTCAAGATAGACCTATCCCAAATGCTCTTATTTCTAAGAGGTCAAGGTCACGGTCATGTATTGAAAGCAATACATTTGTTGGGTCTAATAAACCCCAGTCTGATTTTATTATGGAGAATTATGAGCCATTCATGTCGAAGGGTTCTATATCATTCTTGGGTGATTAGGCCAATCCTATCCCTATTAAAATTTTAAGGGATACAGGAGCTTCACAGAGTCTTTTATTATCAGGTACTTTGCCTTTTTCTGAGAAGTCTTCTTCTAATGAGAGTGTTCTTATTCAGGGAGTAGAGTGCGGCTTTGTTAATGTTCCTCTCCATTCTATAAATTTGTCATCAGATTTAGTCTCGGGACATGTGACAGTCGGAATAGTGATTAATTTACCCGTTGAGGGCGTTCATTTACTACTAGGCAACGACCTAGCTGGAGATAAGGTTGTGGTTAATCCACTTGTAACTGACAAGCCTTGCTTGGATCAGGAAGTTGATCCAACTGAAAAAGAATTCCTGAATTATATCCAGCTTGTGCAGTTACTAGATCTATGGCAAAGAAAGCTCTTGAGAATGATGTTGATCAGGAAAGTATTCCTTTAGCTGAAACATGTATTGGTCATGCTTTTGATGAGGTCGCTTTCACTCCTTGTTTGTATAAATCAAAGGGTATTGATCATAGTGATCCTCTTTTAACTACTCATTCTTTTATTCTAATCAGGGTGACAAACGACATTTGTCGTCGAACAGGAAAAAGATCCTGAGATCTCCTGTTTGTTTTAGCGGGCCATTAGTGAAACTGAAGCCACAGAAGTATCTGTCTGTTATTGCATTAAAAATGGAATTCTTATTAGATAATGGAGACCTCCCGAGGTACTTGCTGGTGACGAGTGGTCAGTGAACTATCAAATTATAGTTCTAAACTCATTCAGACAGGAAATTCTAAGTCTGGCCCATGAAACTCCTTTGGCTGGTCATTTAGGGATTAATCAGACTTATCACAAGATCTTGAATCACTTCTATTGGCCAAAACTTAAAAGTGATGTTTGTAAATACAGCAAATCTTGTCATACTTGTCACATGGTAGGAAAACCCAATCAGAAGATACCTAAGGCTCATCTGCCACCTATTCCTGCATTTGACGAACCATTTAGCAGAATAATGGTAGACTGTGTAGGTCCTTTACGTAAGACCAAGTCAGGTAACCAATACCTGTTGACCATAATGTGTGCATCAACAAGATTCCCAGAGGCAATTCCTTTGAGGAATACTAAAACTAAAAGATAGTAAAAGCTTTGATAAAGTTTTTTTAAACTCAGTTTTGTACTCCCAAATGTGTCTAATCTGATCAAGGGTTAAATTTTATGTCTGGAATGTTCCAGATAATTATGCTTGAATTTGGCATCTAGTAATTCAAGCCAAAAGTGAAATTATTGTTCGACAGAACTACAATGGAGAGAACTTTTGAGTTTTCTGATAGAGTTCTGTCTCTCTTGCTCATTCTTCAAAATTTTCTTCAGATTAGGTATTAAGGTCCTAATAGTACTACTGGGATGTAAATAATTACAGGAAGTACCAGTATATCGAGAGAGATAAACAGACTAATCATACAACAGCCAGTTTAGTTGTACCTGTTCCACTCAGTGAGGATTTAAGCGAAGGAATGCAAATCGGACTCTATTGATTTGGGAGTAACAAATTTTCAGAATTCAGAAATTATGAATAATCTGGACCAGAAACTTTCACATTTGCAACAACAAGAAAAGAATGAACTGAAACAGTTAAGACTTGAATATGAGCACTTATTTCCAGATGTTCCTACAAGAACAAAGAAAATCTACAATGACGCTGAAAGCGTAAATTCCGCACCTGTGAAACAACACCCATAGAGGCTGAACCCTCTCAAACAGGAATGCTTGAAAAAGAAATTTAGTATTTAGTAAAAGTGATTGGAGTTCACCCTGTATACTATTCCGAAACCAGATAATACTTTCCGCATGTGCACTGATTATAGAAAGGTGAACAGTGTGACTTAAAGAGATTCATTTCCATTATCAAGAATCGATGACTGCATTGACAAAATTGGAAATGCAAAGTATGTCACCAAATTTGACCTTCTGAAAGGAATTTGGCAAATTCCAGTGTCGGAAAGAGCAAAGGATATTTCTGTATTCGTGACTCAGATGGATTTTATCAATATAAAGTGATGCCGTTTCGGACGAAAGGTTCGGCAAGTACTGTTCAGCGTTTAATGAACATAATTGCATCTGGTCTAGATACCTGTGATGCTTACATCGATGATGTCATCATCTACAAGACACCTGGAAAGAACATTTAGCGACAATTCGAAAATTCTTTGACAGACTCACTGATGTAAGTTTGATAATTAGTTTATCCAAAAGTGAGTTTTGGCGTGCTTGTTTAACTTTTCTAGGACATATCGTGGGACATGGACAAGTTAAACCTATAGATGCTAAGGTAAAGCCTGTCTCCGAATTCTCTGTGCCTATCAGTAAAAAGGAACTGATGCGATTTTTAGGTATGGCTGGATACTATCGGAAATTTTGTTCCAAGTTTTCTAATATTGCTGAACCCCTGACAAATGTATTAAACAAGAAAAACTAGTTTCATTGATCAGAAAAATGTCAGGAGGCTTTTGATAAGTTAAAGGCCATAATTAAGAGTGCACCAGTTCTTACAGCTCCAAATTTGAGTCAATCATTAAACTGTCTGTTGATGCAAGTGATGTTGGGGTTGGAGCAGTATTGATTCAAGAAGATAAAAATAGTGTTGATCATCCAGTGTGCTATTTTTCTAAGAAATTAAATAAGCACCATTTAAATTATTCCACAATCAAGAAGGAATGTTTAGTTTTGATATTGGCATTACAACACTTTGAAGTTTACATTATTTCAGCTCCTTCTCAGATTATTGTGTTTAGTGATCACAACCCCCTTACTTTCATCGACAAGATGAAAAACGAAAATCAGAGATTATTTAGGTGGAGTTTATTGTTGCAGGAATATAATATTGACATCAGGGACATCACGGGGAAAATAGAATTTAATAGCAGATGCACTTTCTTGTGTATAGAAATGTATTGTTTCATGTATACTTTGTGTCATTCACAAGATTTAACTTATGTTATTTTTTTACCCCATGTATATTTGACTTACAGTTAAAAGAAAGCTTTATTGTATAAATCTTTCTTTTTCTTTATGAGAGGAAGTGTTATGTATATTTAATTTAATTGTTTGTGTGTTAGTTTTTAATTTTGTTTTTATTTCATTGCATGTTATTGTAACGTAACATTGTATGCTGGACTTGACCTTGTCCAAAACTGAGTTTATTCCTGCTTGACCTGAATGACTTTTTAATTTTTTTTCTATTTCATTTGTGTAAACAACTAATAATAGCTTCATTATTCGCTATGTGTTTGAGCTTATTAACAGAATTATTATTCAGGTAAACAATAAGGCGTAAAGATGCCGATCAAGGTCAGGGTTTTGGAGATTCCTAAGTGAATTTTATAGGCTATTGTGTTGCAAATAAACAAGGCTCATTAGATCATTCTAGAAGGTTATTTTTCATTAGGTAATGGTTGTTTTTAGAAAATGGTAATTTTGACCTGAGGTCAAGCAGAGAACTATATTATCTTGTGACTGTGAGGATTTTACCAGTCGTGTTTTAACATCTAGCACTTTATGTTGTATTATGTTGTGACCAGTTTGGGCTGAATTTTATTTCCTTCAAATTATTGAATTCAAGTTATTATTTTCTCTGGAAATACAAAAGTGCTCTGATAAAATTCTTAGATAAAGACATTCATTGGAATTTATTTTGAATTCAAACCTGGAATAATATTTCTGAGATTCAACAAGAGACTGTTGACACATCAGCACTTCGCAGACCATAGCAGACACGTCATCGCCTTCAATTTTGGATCTCTTGCCGACATGAACTGAGTTCTATTCAGGACGTTTTATTATTAGGACTTGTGTCTTTAATTTTTGGATTATATTTGGATTTAATTCGGAATACCGTAAGTTCTTATTTTCATTTTTCACTTTATATTCTAGGGAAATGAATTATCTGCTAAATTTTACAAAGCTTGTTGTCTTAACTCTTTTCTGTTGCTTATTTTAAGAGCACAGACTCGTAACACTATATTTAATATTACTTTGTAATATATGATATATAACACTACTTTATAATATACAACATGTATATATAACACTGTTATACTATGCTGTATTTACTACTATTTTGTATTATATATTATAAAATACTACTTTATTATGTGCTATATGTAATAATACATTGGAATATTTATGTTACTACTTTATAAGAATTTATATATAATACTTTCAGTGCTTTTACCAGCACCGATCCTCATCGGCAATATATTTGACTCGGTCTGCCTGGTGTGGGGAGAAAGCTGCGGGGTGAAAGGGGCCTGCACTCTGTATGACTTAACGCAAATGAGGCTCAAGCTTGTTTCTACTGACAGCGGTCTACGGGTTCTTTCGGGTTGCCTAGCCATATTCGCGTTAGTTTTCGCCTGCCGACAGAAAAGGCATGAAGATGGACTTAATAAAAGGGACGAACCGTCCATCCAATTGCAGGATACCAGCATAGTGCATTTGTAATACATATTATTTCTTTGATTCTTTGTTTATTTGTGTTGTTAAAATCAATGCCCTCGTGCTACAAAATCTGTGCACGAGAAAATCCACTATTTTGGTCAGAATTAAAAAATAAAAATTCATAACAAAGGATCTTAAAAAGGAATCAGTCTCGTGTAATTTTTTTTTTGTTTTCAAGTAATTTACCGGAACATTGAAACAAGTGGCACAATGATGATGTTACCGAGCGTCTATTTAATTATTTCGTAAACGTTGCCATATTAAACTGGGGGAGGGGGCCCTTTTCTAAGCATAATATTGGTCTGACTTCCTACTTTAACATCCTTAAAAAACAACCATAAAAAATAGCATTTTATCTACTGCATGGCATACATCTGTTGTTGTTGTGGTTATTAGAGAGAGTATTTTGCCGCTGAAATATTGTATTGATATTTTTAAACATCCTGACAAAGTAAGGAAGACTCAGTCAGTCATGTCAAGATTGAAGGGATGGTCAGAAATGCCCTACGTTTGAAGAAATCTTTACCCCATATTTGATTCCGAAGAGACATTCCACAATATAAATGATCTAAAATATCAAACTTAGCTGAAGTCCATTTCAGCGTCACTTTCAAAAATATGGTCTGCGGAATGATATTTTTTAAGCAGCAGGTTTAAGTGAGGGGATTTAAATTTTTTCCGTTTTTCTGTTCACACGTTGAGAAGAAGATTTAAATATTGTTACAATGTCGTCGAGATTTTTCAGTACTGGAGCACATGCAGGGAACTGTATGTTTACATTTTGAAATCTTGCCACTGTTCAGTTAGGAAATAAAGAGAAGAAAACATAACAATACGGTAATATTGTTTAGAATTTTCTTGTTAAAATATATCCAAATGAATATTAAAAATCTAGCCCGCAATAAGAAAGAGACTGAGTCTTAGAGTTCTTAAAATTATATGCTTTTAAAGTATCACTTTAACTTCAATGCGCCAATACTCTCTTGTAATAAATAAAACATAAAATTTGAGAGTTTGAATATATTGTAAATGAATGATCTTTCTATGTAAACTTGAATGTATCTAATTACTGTTAGTCGGTAAAAATTGCTCTGAAATTTGCTTGGAAGCAGTGTCAAATCAGTAAGTAAAATTTAAGAAATGGCCTATTTACTTGTCCAGAACTATGTTCTATTTGAGAGGTAAGGAAAAAATCCACTTGCCTATGATTGCAGATTAAATCCATTGAAACGCCACATACAAAATTTTTAAATTCAAAACTAAAGGCTAAACCATATCTGCAATTGCGACCGACCGATGACGTAACTGCACAGTGTATAACTAGGCCTAGTACCAGTTACTTAAATGTACATGTTGAGGGATTTACAATATCTTTCATAAAAAGCAGAATTCACACACACACACACACACACACACACACACACACACACACACACACACACACACACACACACATTGTTACGTATATGTAATTAAATTGCTTGTGTGTTAGCTTTAAAATTCTTTTTATTTGAGTTTTGTTTCATTACATTTGATTGTAATGATTGTTTTCACGGGATTCGAAATTCTTTTTCAGTAATTCGATATTTTCTTTTAGTAATGTTGTTTGTTTAAGACGTAAAACGTGTTACATGAGCAATATTTTTAGTTCACCTTGGTCCGCGGTATAAGCGCTACGCGAAAACGATTGGCTATTGCCAAGGTCATTTTGTCTAGTCTGAATAAACAGTGTTTTAGTTTTAAATTTATTTCAGAGTGAGAGTAGATAAGGGTTCTTGCTACGTGACAGATTACATTTTTCCTATTGCGTTGTTCAAATGTTAAGAGACCACGTAATCTATCTCGCGAGAACGGGATGATAATTCGGGTGGATATAATACCCTTCCTGAGCGCTCGTCAGTCAGTTGTATTCTGGAAACCTTGAAGGCTGGATAGGTTTTTCTTGTTGAAACCAGATTGTTTTTGAAGTTCATTTGTTTTTGGAATTTAATAATTTATTCTCTAGAAAACCAAACGAGTGTACTGTTTTATAAATTCCGGGAGAAAGAAATTCAGTGGAAATTTATTCTGGAATTATTCGGAAACATAAACTGTGATTCAATTGAGAAATTGTTGCTGTTTGTACGAGGACCACATCTGACGTCATCGCCTTCCATATTGGAACGTCGTCGAGATTCGAACTTGGATTCTAAAAGAACTATTTAGTAAGAGGACTTGTATTTTTCATTCTTAGGATTAAATTTTGGTTTATATTCACAAACCGTAAGTCCTATTTTCCAATTTTTACATTGGTTTCTAGGGAAATAAATTATTTTGTTAAAACATACAAAGCTTGTTGACTTCACTCTTTTCTCTTGTTATTATCGTACGAGCCGACACGTAACAATATATAGAAGGATTAAGTTATTTTCTATTGGAAGGGTTGCGTCACGTGAATAGATACAGCGAAACATTAGACTGAGTAATAAGGTCTGTCACGATGGGTATACTGCAAGATATAGTCGTAATATAGACAGTGGAGATGTGTGTCTGTAGAGAACTCAACAATTAATTCATTGATATTTAGGATTCCTATCTTGGAGTCTTATTTCGTATGTTCTTGATATAATATCAGTCCGCAGACGTTTTTAATGTTGTGTTTAGATATTATTTGAGAGGAAACATCTATTTGAATTATTCATTGGAAATTACAAAGTGCTCATTGGACTAAAATATCATTCTGGGACTATTGTGAATTATTTAAAGGAGTTCTAGAAAATGACATTTTGATACGTCAGTACTATAGCAGCAGGGAGGGCGAATCCTACAAAATTTTCAATTAGAGATTACGCTGAAAACTAAAGCTTCCAACAAAAACGAAAATACGAACGTCGATAACGTCAAAACCGAAATCTCTAACCGACCCGAAACTTTCCTATTTGGGTTAGCTTATTTTTGTTACTTTATTTTTTGACATTTATGTTCTCGTCGTTATGGCGTGTTTGTTTATGTAACCACTCACTCATTCGATATCGTCACCCTCCCTGCTGCTGTGTTTCTCAATCAAACAATTTATCGAGACCTACACGATACCTCGATCTAGGATCATATAAATGTATTGTGATAAATCCGTGTGGGGTAGCTTGTGCTTTTGAAAAGAAGTTTTTGAACTTAATCATATCCGTATCCCCTGAACACCAAGTCTGATGAATGTTTAGCAGAGTATGTGTATCGACTCCATTAAATACAACTAAAAGAAGATTGCAGTTATCTCTGATCACTTTAGGTAGTTGTGTACATCGCTGAGTAGCATAAATTATATCTGTATTTTTGTGTCTGCCTCGGGAAAATATCCGAGCTGGATTTGATTGTTCAGCATCACATCATCATATACTACGAGATTATTAATACGTCCATCAAAATCATCCACAGATGGAGCTTCATCAATATCGGTGATAAAATCAACAATATCATTATCATCATCTTCATCCAACGACTTCGCTTCTTCATTAAAATCTTTAAGCACATCGTAGCATCGCTGATCATCTACGGATGGTGCCACCAAATACAACTTATCCCACTTTAGCCATCTCATTATTGGATTAAGCAATAATTGCGTCTTACCAGACCCAGATGGACCTATTATAATTGCTCTGATAGAATTTGGTAACACTGCATGATGCTTG
>JAECUM010010204.1:0-86865 GCA_016617855.1 Megalonaias nervosa
AGCATATCATGTTCATCCGAAGTATAACCTATATGCTGGAAATGCATTAGGTTCGGTTATTATCATAAAATCTAAAAAATCTATTGGTAGACCAACACCAGCTGGAATGATAATTTCAGTAAAAGGTGATAACACAGATATGACTGAAATGTTTAGAAAAGATTTTGTTTATACTTTGTTCTGAGATGATATCCCAGATGAACAACGAGTCTGTCGAGTAAATAGCTCGATTACTGATGACAATATTGAAAATTTAGCATTACAAAATGAGTATCAGCTACATCCTGTATTTGATTTATATGAAGCATCTGACAAAGGAATTATTCGACATATAAGAACAAAAAAAGTTGTAGGAAATTTGCAAAATTGTGGTTATTTGAATGTAAGGGTTAGAGGAACAAAAACTGACCAAGTCAATCACATAGATTTGTTTATGAAACTTTTAACAACGTTATTTCAAATAATTTGGTTCTTGATCACATCTACAACATTAAAACAGATAATAGAATTGAAAATTTAGATTTAGTCACATCAAAAGAAAATACCCGACGTGGAGTTGGTGGTGTTAATAATTTAAAAATCCTAAAAAATCAATTATATCAGTAAATCTTCAGGCTGGAGAAAAAATGAAATTTAAATCAATAACAGCTACTGGGAAATATCTTAAAATTTGCAGCAAATCAATAAAAGATGTTGGCGACGGTAAAACCAAATCAGCAATATCGACGTCAACATTTGACAGATTTAGTTTCAGATATGACGATCAATGATGTTTCTTAGCTCGGTTTTAGTTAAGCAGTTATGTGCAAACATCAAAATATCATCTTTATCAAATTTTAATGTTATAAAAGCACTATCATTAAGTTTATTTTTTTCTGCTGCTGTTAGTAACATTCTGTCATTTTCGCCAGGCATTACAATAACGTCAACAGAATATGCACTATAACCCGACAGACATTTTCGAACTGCTTCGGCTAGTTCCTTGTAATTTAACATATTAACTTTTTGATGATATTTTACATCAGGAGATTTTGTTTCACTGGCTATTATAAATTAGAAAAAAGTATATTATAATATGAATTTAATGTAAGTCGCAGACGATATTACAGCAAGTTATACAATCACTAACGATAAAATCACCAATGATACAATAGACAAATTTGCTGCTTATAGCGAAGATGATATTTTGTACGACAACAATGACGACGATGATGAAGTAGTTGCTGTCGCTGACAGAAAAAATTACAGCAGACCGACGACAGGACGATATAATGCTAAGTATCACATTGCTAAAAAAATAATAAAATTTAATTTTACTATTGCCGAACAACAAATATTTTGGCAGCTTATCAAACCTTTCCTTGGTGTAAAAATAACTGGCCATCGAAGAAATATAAAATATGATTTTATTTTTGCTAAAATATTCAATTTGATGCCAGTCGATAATACAAGAAAATTATATTTAATTTCGTTATGTAAAACTATCAAATGTAAATCTGTACTTGTAAAGTACGAACAAATTTATAATAACATTATTACACAAAATTGGGAAAATTCTAAGTTTGTATCGACTTAGTTGGCACCCAACTATTAAATTTATCGCTGTATCCTCTCCATTTAACTAAACTTTTATCACCGCGTTTTCGGATAACTTTTTCAATAACAAATACGTCTTGGGAAGTTTTTTGAAGTTCCTGCTCGTAAAAACTACCAGTTATAGGTTCACCTAATAAATCCTTCAGCGCGTATGTTACAGGTATTGTTAAAAGTACTTTATCAACGACAAACACTTCTTCGCTCCAGTTTGGAGTAAATCTTTTTTCAAACGATTTTTTCGTCAGAGAAATTCTAACTTTATCACCAACTTTAAATTTATGTCTGCGATACATGTTTTCATTTGCTAATATTGGATTTTTAATTGCGTCATTTGGTGACAGTTTAGTGGTTCGGTGTTTCGTGTTATTATATTCATCAGCAATGTTCTGTAAATTGTCAATATATTTATTTGTATTTTTAGCTGTCAAATATTTGTGTATTTTTTCGTTTAGCGTGCGATTAAATCGCTCGACGACAACTCTTTTACCTTCGTTTCCTGTAACATACTATTTGATATTATTTTGGAGCAAAAACCGCTCAAATATTTTATTAAAAAATTCTGCTCCGTGATCGGTCCAGATTCTATTTGGTTTTCTTTCTGTAGTTGTTATTATTTGTTTCAGCGAATCTGTTATTGACGTTCCTGTCTTATCTGAAACTGGAACACTAAAAGCATATTTACTAAAAACATCTACAACGTTATACAAGTATTTCTTATTATCGTTAAATTCAGCTAGATTTGACACATCTACTAAATCTATTGCCCAGATGTCATCAACGGCATTTGCGACAACTTTACGTCGCGTAAACTTTTTTTTTAGGTTTGTGCAATTCAGCTGCAAGATCATCATACAATTCTTCACCGAGTCCCAATTTATATTTTGCTCCAATAAAACCCTGCACTAACTTTCGGTCAACCCTTTCTCTAAATCCTTTCGGTTTCATATCACGAAGTTCGTCTAACATTATTTTATCACAGTCTGATTTTGAGTTTTCTACACGAACGTTATCAGGACGTTCTATATCACGATAACAAATGTCATGACGCATTGCTATCTCATCAACTTGATTGTAAGGTTCTTGTCCTGGCAGTGGATTATCGTTCTCGTCAAGTTGTTTGTCTAGCGGATTATAAAGTCCAGTATATTTATGGCCTGGTAGTGTCCAGCCTCCTTTTGGTTTTGGCAATTTGCCAATTACTTTATGTATATCTATACCTGTTGCTATTATTTCTCTGTTGTTGCATTGTTGACAGCATGTGACAATTTTATTTTGCTCCAGACAGAGATCTCAGTCACAATCACCCTTGCATCTCATTCTATTAAAATAACTTTTACAATAACTGTTTTCAGTCGTCTACTAAAATAACGTCCCTGAGAATGTCAGGGCTGACAACGTCAGGACAACCAGCTCCCGACAATTTCTTTAAAAACATACTTTTTCTTTTACCACATATTGCGCAAATACTTTTTAGCATCATCCTGTTGTTCTTTGTTTTTTCTGTCGTTTCATTGATATTTTCTGTTTTAGTTTTACATTTAAGACAATATGTTGACATTATATATTTGTAATTTAGATAAAATAAATAATTTTGTGCAAGCTTTAGATAGATTTACAAAAATTAATTGCAATCTTATCATTAGCGTGAGAAGGTTGCTTGTCAAACTGTAAAATAAATTTCAAAAAATTAAATTTAGGCTGGGACATTTGTTTAATGAACGTTATACAATAATATCCACAAGCAGAAGTTCCAATAGGTTGAATTTGATTAGACGAATAATTTATTATTTTATATTTTTTTGTTTATATATTTTTTTATTGTGTCACTTGGTGGAAGTCCAAACGAGTCAAAATAATTGTTGTCATAAACTGCTACCCAATGTGTACCAGATCCGTCGTTGAAATCTTGTATATTTATCACGCAGGAACCACCTGAGATGTTAGCAAGTTCATCTTTGGAATAAACTCCGTGGAAATTTTTTACGTGTTTTAGCTTATCAAGTATATCAAAGTTACTTAGCGGGGAGACCGTGTTCCCGGCAATGTTAGTCCTCGTCCTATTCCCATTAGATTTGGCAGTAGACTTCCCGCTAGTCCCGCTAAAAGTGGAGCTATTGGAATAAATCCGCCTTTGGTTGTTCTTCGACGTCGCGGTGTCTTTTTTTTCGCTGTTGTTTTTCTTCGTCGTGGCATTATATTTATCAATCACATAAAATTAAACTGAAAGTTTTTTTATACCACTGCCCTCAACTGCTTTTTCGTTGCGCCAGATATTGCGCCAGACGCTGCTACTAGTGCTAATGTACCCAACACCGGCAAAATTTTAGGTATAAACGTTCTGGCTATTACAGATAGTGCCGGACCGAAGAAACCACCGTGTTTTGCCATCGCTGTTATTTGTGCGGCACTTAAATTTAAAACAAAAGGTTTGCCACGATCGTACCTGTTCACCTGTTTTTAGGTTAACATTAATTTTGTTAAAATAACCCTTGGAAATGTCAGGGTTGATTTTAATGATACCTGCCTCTGCTTTGCAAAAGCAGCTGCTAATTTTTTAACTTGACCATCAGTCAAATATATTTCTTTTCCAATATAGTTTGTCATCTTATATTAAAGTTACAGATTAAACTTGTACTGTCATTTTACCTCCAACAGAATCAATCGTAATAAATCTGTCGCTGATCAGTAACGCGTACACGTACAATTGCCCTACTGGAACTGCTCCAAGTGTCCAGGTAATTTCAATATCAGCTGTCGAATCAACTGCTCACTCGCTATGTTTGCTAACATCAAAATAAAATATTGGATAAAGTGTACGAAATTCCTCTACTGATATCTGAGATCCATCTCCAACATCCTGATATTTTTGCACTGCGTCGAGCAGATACATGTAAGGTCGAGTAATATTTTTATTAGCGTCATCTGCAAAATTACATTCTATCGCTCGCTCTGGATATTGCTTTGAATTTAGTCTAGCATATATTCGTCTAACATCAGCGTTATCAAATATCGCATTATTTTGTTGTTGGTTACCACGTCGCGCTTGCCGTTGAAATACAACAAATAATTGCCTCGGCATTTGTTCGCTTGATGTTGTTGTGACTCGCTGTTTGATATATTTTATGTTGCTGAAAATAAATTCTGTTTGTATGTTCTTGCAGCATATCATTTTTTTCTGACATTTTAGTGATTGATGGTGTTATTCGTGGCATCCACAGCGCATGTTTATTTCTGATAAACTGTACATCAGCTCCGCCTGACCTAAACAGGCAGTCGTTTTGTTCTGCTCGATCTAAAATAAGTGTATGTTTAACTCCACGAAATACTTTATTGTAATCGCGACAAAAGCCAAATATTGAACTTAATGGCAGCATCATTGTAATTTGACGTGATCCTGCTGCAAGTGCCTTTCTTATGGTAAAACCTTCATTATAACGTATATTTTTTCTGACGATAGGAAATGAGTTATTAATCAAATTCAACATTTCAGTGCCGGTTGCAGCACCACCTGGTGGTGTTATACCAAGATTATTATAAGCAGCAGTAAGCGCGACTCTTGTAGCTGCATCATCGGCGGCTGCACCTGGTTCGTCTATACCTAGCGCAGCAGCTTTAATAATAAGAAAATCTCTTACAGTTACAACATCTGCAGCGGCATTAGCTCCAGCCACTAAAATAGGTGGACCCCCAGCTGAAAATTCAGACGATGCCATAAAACCAGATCCACCACTTCCGGTATCTTTAAACCACATCATATTAGTTGCAGTCGATCTGGAGTAATCGTCGGAAAACGAAATAATATTTAAGATTGTACTTGCAACTTGTAGGTGGCTCGAAATATCCTCAACAGTTTGATTGGCTAGTTGATATCTGGCACTTTTAAATAAACACCAACCATCATTTATAAGAGCTACTTCTGCATTAGCTGCAATTGCAACGGGTGGATTAGCTACTGTCATAATCTGGCCGCGAACTTCCAATATTGCTTTATGTGGCAGCAGAAATACATCTTCGTCTCGAGTATTAAATGTTCTAATACCAGCTTTATTTGGTTCATTAGAATTTTCGTCGAGATACTCAATATACTCAAATTCTGTTACAGTGTCATCGGTGTCAAAAGTTTCTGCTAAATCGAGATAATTTTTAACAGACATTTTTTATTTATTAGATTATATAAAATTTTATTGCGGCGCTGTTACTTTCGATATTAATTTTGTATAATCTGCTCGCTTTTTGGTGATAAAAGTTTTTGTTGTTGTTATCATTGCTCGTTGAGTTTCTTTTGTTGGAGCGATTTCTGATATAACTTGTTTCATCTCAGATGAAGAAACCTGCGGTTTCTCTCCTTTAATTTTATCAGCTATTTTTTGTCCCACCGCAGTTCCAGCGGCAGATGCGGCTCCAGTTGCAAAAGATTTACCTGCGTCGAGTGCAATTGGTGCAACTTTACGCGCGATTCCGGAGCATTTTCAATAATTTTAGTAAATATATTTCCCAAAAATTCACCAACTATTTTTCTTCGGTAATTTTTTTTTTTCATTATATCTGAGGTTGCATAAAACCGAAGTCGATTGCCAATCACGAAGTGATCGCGTGTAAGTGTAAATAGTAAGTAACAACCTCGTTATTCAGATCTAGCTGTCGTCCAGATTGATATGTCAACTGCATATTTATTGCTGTTATTTGATTTTCAACATTTAGCGGATAATAAATAACTTGCCGTGGACTAATTTGCATGAGCAAACCCGGTGGAACATCTGGCGAAAAACTATATATTGTTTGCCCTTTACTACCCTGGGCTGAGTAAGATCCAGAAGCAATGGAGCAATTTATTAATATTGTGTTTACGTCAGTTATATTTACCGGCAGTTCACCGTCATGCGTCATAGTTTGTTCTGTAGTTGATCCGTATTGCTTGTGAGTAAATCCAATCAGCGACGCTATGCTTGTTGATGATGAAAAATCTATTATCAAATTATTTTTTAATGTTATTCTAGCGCGTAATGTGTTATAATTCGGTACCAATTCAAAATTGTCTGAAATTCCTCCATTTTTCGTTAATAATTCGCGTATCGTCTTATTTAAATCAGTTACGTTGTAGGCTCCTTGCGGAATTTTAACTGATTTCCATGTAAGTCTTGGAGCTGGAGATAAAGTAAAATCAAATTCATCATTGACACCAGTTTTCACGTTAGCCATAGAATGCCAGCACGTGCAGGAAATTAGTCCAATTTCATACTGTTTTTCAGTATCAAGTTGTATTGGCTGAATATAATTTACTGAAAAATTTGCGCTATCTTTAGTGGCTGTGCTAGAGTCTAGTAATAATGTTGTTGACATTGTTATTTATTATATTTTTTATAAAATTGACATTTATATCAAGTCGAGATGTAAAGTTTCGTATTCGTCAGATGTTAATAAATTTTCCGATCTTAAATGATCAAGTATATCAATAATTTCATTATCAATTTCAGCGCCAACATTTCCAGCTTCCTTTGATGATATCAACAGCATTAATCTGCCTATCATTTCAGCAGTTGATGTAAATATTTTTACACCTGTTCCAGTTTTTGTTTTTTCAACTTTCTCTAAGCGACGGTTATTATCATAACCATTAAATGCATATCTAAAATTTCGTCCTTCAGTTCTGGATTTTCCAATTCTATATTTTTTTGCAGCATTTTCAAAACCACCAACAATAACACCATCTCGGGCTTTTTTGTAAAGTTCTGAGAAATCTTTTTCTTCAGCTTTATCAATTTCATCTAAAGCTTGTTTACCATCTTTAGTTAACTTATCTAGTATAACAATTAAAGTATCATATTCACCCTGTGACCATTTATCAATATTATCAACATCTTTAATATTATTTTCTGTCATAAAAGTATCATAATCTGAGTCTTCTATTTTATCTTTTACCATTTCTTTTATTTTTTCAGTTTGCTTCATTCTTTCAGTTTCCTCGGAAGTTTTTATTTTTCCTGGGGATATAACTAGTGGCTGTTCAATCTCTTCTAAAAATGTTATGCCTTTTGGTATCTCAGCTTCTTCTTTTCTATATTCTTTCACTCGATTTTCATCATTTATTTTGAATTTCCTTAAAAAATTCTACCCCTTACCAAACCCTTTACTTCTATTATCATCAGCTGTTTTATGAAAGATATCAGCAATAATGCCTTGTTTAATTTTATAAGATAGTAACATCATTTCATCATTTTGTTGTAGCTTCATCTAATTTGGCATTAGACTCGTTACCAGAAAGTATAATTTTATTTATATATTAATAAGTTTATCATATCTTTCTTTCGACCAAGTTTTTATACTATCAATATCATTTATATCATTTTCTTTTATAAATTCACTATATTCACCATCTGATATTTTATCATTTGCTTTTTTCTTATAAAATAGTCTTTTTTCATCAACATTTAAAAACTTTATCGTTCTCTCACCAATATCTTTTTGTTCTTTTTCAATATCCTCTAATCTTTCTGATAATTTTCCCAACATAGTCCTAATTTCATGTGAAGTTAATTCTGCTAATCTTCTTTCAAATAAAATTGGATTATTAATCAGTCGATTTAGTTCATTTCGTCTAGCAACAGGATCAGCAATATTTGCTACAAGCGCCTCAGCCAATTTTCTTCTTTCTTCGTCGGATCTAGCAACAATTTTTGCGGCAGCTGCTTCTTGTTGTTCCTTAATTAATCCAACCAAACCTTTTTCCTGTAGTTTTTTAACTTCCTCTTCTGATAGTGGTTTAGTTTTAGGTTGTTTTCCAAGTAGTGCTTCAGTAACTGGTTTAAAAATCGTAGCTGTTGTTTCTGCAGCAGTTACTTGTCCACGTCGTGCTTGCTGCACTTTTTGCTTAAATTCTTCTTGAGATTGAGCAAATTTTTTTTTAGATCTTCTATATGTTTTCTATATTTTGCTCGTTTGTCCATTTTATTATATATATAAATCTTATAAAATTAAGACTATCGAAAACAAAAACTTACTGTAGATAATTTTCAATACAACAGCGAAACATTTTAGTTGGATCACGTGTAAGCTTATCAAACAAGAAAAAGTTATATTTATCCGCTGTCGACTTATGATATAATTCGATAAATTTATCTTTTGTTACGTCGCCGCATTGCTAGTTCGCGATATTTCTAACGTCAACATTGTCCAGTCCCGGAAATAATATAAAACAACCAGTATTTCGCCGAATAAATCTGTCAACATTATAAAAACCTTGAGCTAAATAAACAGAATTACATTTCTTATTACGCGACAGTGAAAAATACGATCTTATTTTGTTCATTTCTACTTTATTTAGCGGAATATCGTCAAAAACTACTATCTTATGTTCATCTGAATCAAGTTGATTAACTGGAACAAGATCTTCTGGTTGTTTGATAATAAAAAAATCTTCGCCAGCATCAAGATCATCACGAAGTTTGTTATTATATTCGCTTAGCAGCTCGTACTTATCTTGTTGTGCATTAACTGTATAAATATAAACTCGATCGTAATTAAAATTATCACCAAGAAGTAAATTCATAAGCAAATTTGTTTTTCCCGATCTAGTTCGCCCAACAATAAGATAACGACAATCTGGAAGTTTGTTGTTATGTTTATGTTTCACCAACCGCTCTGTATCAAAATTTAATATCGATAATTTTGCCATTGTTTGTTATATAATTTTATGTTATATTAAACTGACTAATATTAACAATTTTTTGTACGACAATAAATAAATAATGAGCTATTATACAAAATTTGGAACATTAATAGGAGATTCATCAGCTGTAAGTACAACAATAACAAAGGGTAAGATTGATTTATCGGGCTATCTAAAAAAATCCGGCGACACAATGACAGGAAACCTGTTTATGTCAAATCAACGAGTACTAGATTTAGAAACTTCATATCCACCAATAAATGTTAATAACACACAAGCTGTTAGTAATGCACAACTAAAATCCGTCGATAATAATAAACTATCATTGACAGGAGGAACTTTAAGCGGCAACTTAGATATGTCAGAAAAAAAAAATAATAAATTTGGAGACCAGGTATCCACCAGCAAACTTAAATTATACACAAGCGGTAAGGTATGCACAGTTGAGGTATGTGGATGATAACAAATTTGATAAAATCGGTGGAACAGTTATAGGTAATATCAACATGTCAGGAAAAAACATTATAAATTTAGAGACTGCATATCCGCCAGAAAACTTAAATCAAACACAAGCTGCAAGTTATGCACAACTAAAATCTGTTGACGATAATAAACTTAACAAAGCCGGCGACACAATGACAGGTAACCTTACAATGAGTAATAACTCAAAAATAACTGGATTACCAACAACCTCACCACCAGCTAATGATGATGATGCTATTAGTTATGGTCAGTTGAAAGAAGAACTTACTCCATATTTTAAGAAATCCGGTGGACCAATGTCAGGTAATATAAACATGAGAAATAATAAAATGACTACGACAAATGTTCCAGTTAACCATAATGATCTAACAAATAAAGCGTATGTTGACAGTGTGTATGGTGGTGTAAAACGAACTAAAAACAATGTTGGGTATATTCCAACACTTTTTAAAGCAACTGACAACCGAGCCGGGTTTGAGGTAAGCGCATCAGCATATTATCCTGAAAATTATCCTTATTACGCTTTCTCTGATAGACATGAGTGGACGACAAACGGAGAAGTTGAAAATTTTTGGATTAGAATTAAATGTCCCACTGCGGTTGCTATTTGGCAATTTCATTTGCGCGGTCGATTAAACTCTAGTGTTGGTCGAATTTATAATTGGCAATTGGAAGGATCAAATGATGATATCAGCTGGACAGCATTGTATGGTACAGAGAACACGTATATTTCAACAACACAATACTTTACGATTCCGACAGAAAATACTGTTAACAAGTACTTGTATTTTCAAGTTAATGTTTTTGCTGCTGAACATCCGTTTCCAGGACTAACAGCATTTCAAATATACACACTCGATGATCAAATTTAATTTAATGCTATAAAATAATGTCAGAACCACCAATTATAACCGTTGCAAGAGAATTTTATGATAATATTTTTAACCCTATAAAGATGTTGGGAATATATCACTAGCGGCACGTGTGATGAATACAACAAAAAATTTTATAATTCCAATGATAAACTCTCCATTGTCAGAAGAAGAAAAAAAATTTGTTCGTGTTATGCACATGCGAGGACCACAACTGTTGAAAGCTATAGAAAACTTTGATATTATAAGCAGATACTGTCATCCTGATGATTGCCTAGAAGAACAAAAACAAGTTGAAATTATATTTTAAAAAAATATTACTTGAGCTTGACTTTAAAAATACAGATTTGATAATAAAATCAGACTTAATAAAGGCACGAGCATATGGTGAAAAAACACTGGAGGAAAGACGATTAAACGAAAATCATAACCGTCTTGACAAGCTAGCAGAATCTAGAATAATTGGAATAAAAAGAAACAAAAAAAAATATATAATAGTTTTTCAAAACGAGAAATTTTTAAGCATCTCGGTATGTACTACCACGACAAAGAAACGCTAGTTAATATTGTTAACATGACACCAGACACGGAGTTACTTATTAAAGCGTACTCAAACGCAATTTTGCCAATGATGCGAAAAAAACACCCAGAATTTTATCCGATTATTGTAGAAAGGTCTTTAGAAATAATTAAAGATTTTGACAATGAAATTAATGATCTTGGTGACATTGAGCGAGAAAATTTTGTTGAGGAAGTCAATCGAACAACATTTGGTATAGGGATTGGTTCTTATTACGATATAAGTAAAGCAGATGATATTCCATTTCCATCACTCCAACCCTCTAGACAGTTGTCATTACGAAATTATTACAATGAGGTTGAGAAAATGTTCACAAAACAATACGAAAAATTATGGCTTAAAGTAAATACTTTACTGGTTTTAACATTACTGGACAAAAATCACTCAAAATATTAATGTTAGCAAATTTCGTTGTCGCATATGCAATTATCAGACAACATCTTGTTCTCAAAAATTTCACGTTAGATCAAATAAGCTTGGTATTAGGGTATATTGATGAAACAGAAAGCGATTACAGTAATCTGGTGAATGAACCAGATTTGTGAGATACTTTTGACTCATACGCTTGGTTGAAGAAAAATGAGGTACTAACAGATAAACGATATAATGATACTTCGTCAGATGTTTATGACAAATACAGAATTTTTATAGCTGATCCTAACAATAATAAATTTCGTGATTTTCTTGATTCAATTGTTGGCATTAGAACTTTTGTTTTTGTGTAAAAAAATTGTATAATGAAAAAACATATCATTGATTTCAATCATATTTCAGAAGAAATTCCAAAACAAGATGTTGACGCACTAGTACAATATTACAAATTTTATCATAAAAACCTTTGGTGTGTAAAAGAATGTTATAAATACTACCGTAGAATACTTCGTGTAATATCATATTTGCCATTGTTAATGACTAGCTCTGGCATAATATCAAGTGGAGCATTATTAAATCCGTTTTTGCTAATTATTTCTGGTATCGGTGTCTCTCTTTCAACGGCATGTAAGAAAATCGAATCCAAGCCTGAAACGAAAAAAATGCTTGTAAGATAGCAATTATCACTTATAAAAAATTACTTGATCATATACGATCTTATTTACGAGGTGTAAAATATGATATGGATGATTTAATAGGCGAGTTTCGTATTATTGATAGTATGTTAACGGATATCCTACCAATGAGAGTCAGCAGGTATGAAAACGATTATCATAAAATATGGTTACAACAGTAGCAAATGTTTAGTAATATCTTTCTCCGTCAAAATTGAAAAGGGTGGGGTCTCCTCTCCAATAAAATATTTTTAGTCTTATTTGAGCTGAAAATGACTACCTAATAAAATTACAAAATAGAAAGTTTTATGGGAGAATTCTCGGTTTGGTTTAGGATCTGCCCCAATAAAATATTTTTAGTCTTATTTTAAGCTAAAAATTACTCCTTAATAAAATTACAAAACAGAAAGTTTTATAGGATAATTCTCGGTTTGGTTTAGGATCCGCCTCCTAGTCTACTACTTTATTAAATGCGAGACATGAAAATATTGCTAAACGAACTTAGCCTGTTTGAAATTAAAGGTTTTTCTTTGTGAGGTTGCAGCATTTTATATTCCACTTTTTGAAAACGGCAAAAATTTAATTCTAAATTTAATATTTAAAAGTGTGCTTTATGCATAGCTAGGATTGACAGAAGAACAAACACACCGTGTCGGTAAAAAGGAAGAGTAACATTAAGTGGAGAAACTGCCATTTATTATTGCAGTCACACAGATTTTAGTGACGAAACTGATTTTTATTGTTGCATTAGTATACATCTGAGTGAAGAAACGGACTTTTATAGTATCACCCATTATTAGTGAGGAGCTGACATTTACTGTTGCAGTAATACACTCATTTTTAGTGAAAAGAACGGATTGTTAGTGTTACTGTGGAATACAATTTAATTGAAGAAATGACATTTATTGTTGCGATGCCGTTGGTTTAACAAGCGTGGGAATATCCAATCCGCTAAAGGGAAATGTAATAAGAAAAGCGTCCGTAAGTTTAATATGCACTTTGATTGACAAATTCACAGTCACCTGCAATCAATTACCCCTACACATATTTTCCAATACCGCTATACCTACTAACCCATACCCCTTTTGACTTATCAACACTCATACATACTTACCGACACAAGCAGAGGTATGATGTAAACGAAAGGGGTCTATAAACTATAATTTTAAATTCTTATAAAGGAAAATTAACTTCATCGACTCTTTCTTTATACTATTCCCATTTAAACAAAGTAAACACACCCTCACCATCCCTTTTAAAACAATAATACTCCTTTACCATGGTAGATTTTATTTGTTTGTGTTGGTACACCTGAAAACAAGTGCTCGTATTCAAATAATAGCTGTTTAAGTTTACATTTTTCTTGTGGCTGTAGACGTGAAAGTTTCTGGTCCAGATTGATCAATATTTCTGAATTCCGAAGATTAGTTAGACCAAAGTCACTACAATCCGGTTACATTCATTCCATCACTTAAATCCTCACAGTGTGGGACAGTTGCAACTAAATTAACGGCACGATTAATAGGGCTATCTCTATCAACATACAACTTTAACATATTTACCTAGCAAAGATGTTTTTGTTTTCGCCTCCCGGGAGTGTTAATGATATAATTTAAGTCAGTTGCTTTCATTTCAACTGTATATGGATCATAATACTTAGCTTGAAGAGGATCCTGAGGTATGGGCAAGAGAGTAAGAACTCTATCACCAGGCCGAAAACTCTTTCCTTTGTATACCATAATTTCAGTTTTGACTGAGTAGAGTCCAGATTAGTTCTTGCAACTTCACTAGCCCCTCGGCTTTCAGGGTGATAGGCAAAATATTTAGATCGATGAATGCCTAATTCATGCATAGCTTGCTGGAAGATTCCAGACATACAGTTTGATCGCGCATTAGATTGACAGATTTGGGAAGGCCAAATTGTGCAATCCCCCACCCCACCACACCCCCTAAAAATCCAACCAAAACAAAACAAAAACAAAAGCAACAAAACGTCATAAACCTTTTACTCTGGTTTTAGTTTCAATATTCCTCAAAGGAATTGCCTCTTGGAATCTTGTGGACTTACACATTGTGGTCAACAAGTATTGGTTGCCTGACTTGGTTTAAGGTAAGAGACCGATACAGTTTACCATTATTCTATAAAATGATTTGTCAAATACACAAAGAAGTTGCTGATCCTATTGATTGGGCTTTCCTACCAGTTGACAACTGTAACAAGATCTACAATATTTACAAATATCATGTTTAATTTTCGGCCAATAAAAATGATACAAGCTCTTGTGATAAGTCTTACGGACTCCAAAATGACCAACCAAATGAGTTTCATTGGCTACACTAAGAATTTCCTATCTATTCGACTTAGAAACAACGATTTGATAGCTCACTGACCACCTAACCAGTGTACCTTATGTGGTCTCCATTTTATCATAAGAACCCCATTTTTAACAAAGTAACAAACCTATACTCCTGTGGCTTTAGTTTCGCTAATAGCCCTCTAAAACAAACAAGATATCTCATGATCTTGTTCCTGTTCGACAATGAGTGATTGTCGTTTGTCACCCTGATTAGAATAAAGAGAATGAGTAGTAAAATGAGAATCACTGTAATCAATATATCTTGGTTGATCCATACTAAGACCAAAAGTGACCTCATCAAAATAAATATGACAGCTAAAGGAATACTTTCCTGATCAACATCATTCTCAAAGCTTTCTTTGCCATAGCTCTAGTAACTGCGCAAGCCGGGTATAAATCATAGATTTCCTTTTCAACAAGATGAACTTTCTGATCCAAACAAGGCTTGTTATTTACAAGTGGATTAACCACAACCTTATCTCCAGTTTGATCATTCCCCAGTGATAAATAAATACCCTCAATGGGTAAAGACGTCACTGTTGCCACTGTTGATTTTGAGACTAAGTCTGATGACAAATAATTTACACAATGGAGAGGAACATTAACAAAGCCGCACTCTACTCCCTGAATAAGAAAACTTGCACATGAAGAAAACTTATCAGAAAAAGGCAAAGTACCTGATATAAAAGACTCTGAGAAGCTCATGTGACCCATAAACTTTTAATAGTTATAAGATTAGCAGAATCACTATTAAGTGATACAGAACCGTTCGATATAAATGGTTAATAATTCTCCATAATCAGATCAGACTGGGGTTTGTTTGACCCAACAAATGTATTGCTTTCAATATATGATCGTGATATTGACCTCTTAGAAATAAGAGCATTTGGAATAGGTCTGTCTTGATTCTGTTATTTATTTTTCTATCTGTAACAATCCGAAATAAAACCTGCCCTTTCTTCTTTGCAAAAGATGCACATATGCAAAGATAAGGGTTTCTGATCAATCTTATCGGAAACTTGATTCCTACAAGTTGTAATCAGAGTGAGGTTTGAAAGTGCTCGTATAAGACAGAAATGACCTTTTACCAAAACACTGCTGAGTGGAAGACTTACCGACTAAATAAACTTTGCGAGTCAAGGAATAATCGTCAGCTGTACGAGCAGCATTTGCTAATTGTTCCACCTTTTGCTCATCAAGGTAAGTCTTAACGTCTCTTCAATCAATATTAAATAATTATTCGTTTCCTCTTGCAAATTCGACATGGGTCTGTCCAGTTTAAGTAATAAAGTTCCTAAACCTGTTTCGATATGCCTCCCTTTCTTCCTTTGTCTCCTTTTCTCTGCATCTGTATTTTCCTCTCGCCTTTGTCTCTTTCTCTCTGCATTTGTATTCCTTCTCTTCGTTTTCTCGTTGCGCTTGCATTAACCTTTCTCCTCTTTTTCTCTCCCTTTCCTCTTTCTCCAAAATCATTTGTCTGTCGTCTTTCTCCAACTGCATTTTTTCTCTTCTTTCTACAATTGCATTTCTCTCTCTTTCTCTGTCTCTCTCTCTGTCTCTCTCTGTCTCTCTGTCTGTCTCTCTCTCTGCAACTGTAATTCTCTTTCATCTTTCTGTAGCTGTATTCGTCTCTGTTCTTTCTCTTTTGAAACTGAAGCTTTCTTAACTCTATTTACATCTTGTGTTGTAATTTTGAGTCAATTACTTTCATGTCAGAACAAGATAGAGACTTACTAATCAAACCCAAAGCACGTTTATCAAAGAAATTCTTTTCCACCAAATATTGGATCAAAATATTGTTTATTTCTTGCTTTCTTAAAGAAGCCTTTGCCTTAGAGAGATCATTTCGTCTGGAAACTGGAGTAATTGATCCTTTTTCAATTGCTCTAACCCTTCCTGGGTAGGATTGAAAATAAAGTTCTCAGCTTTAGATGATATTGTGACAGCATTTTGGTATCACTATAGATTTCTCAAATATGTGAAATTAAAATACCTGGGACTAAGAAAATTCCGAAACAAGGAAAACTTAAATTTCGAAAACAAAGATTTCTGAAGTCTTCAATATGCTAACGTGCCAATGGCCTGAATTGTGATGATATGCTAGCAGTCTTTAGATGTATCACAGTAATATAATCCATAAATGTCTTTGTCTGAGTTCACTATAATTCCAAATGAATGTTTCTGTCAAAGAATATTATAGACCACTTTGTAATTCCAGTGAATAATAATTTGAATAAATTCTACTATCCAAATTAAAACTGAACACAACGATAAAAATAATTCTGCGTCAGATCTTAAGTTAAGAATAAGAAATTTTTAAAATAAACAAGATCGTATACCCTTCTACTTGACCTAGGTCGCAATCACCATTTTCTGGAAATACTCTGTCACTTAATGGAATCTTCTATTCTAGAATCAAGAGTGTATCTTTTAAATCAACTTCAGGTAAACATGTTTACATTAATAATGATCTGAATATTTAATCCACATTCACAGTGACAATTTTAACTGTGTATTGTGTTGCTAGCAAAATAAATGTCACTGGTCAGGAACACAGTGAACTTGATGGTCAATTACAATATATATATATATATATATATATATATATATATATATATATATATATATATATATATATATATATATATATATATATATATATATATATATATATATATATATATATATAACATACAGTCATTAAGAAAAGCCAACAAATGATGTAAATTAAATATACATACATACAAAACACTGCTGAATTATTACTTGTAGCGCTTGTTAAGACCCTTTGCTTGATTTTGAAACTGAATGTGTCATTCATTTAAAGTTTCAGGTTTTCGCAACGGACACCATTCCGCCTGGCAAATCTACATAATGTTCACAAATATCATGCTACAATAACTCTCGTAAAATATGGTCAAACAATACGTTTGGAGGAAAAATGAAAGGTTCATATTGGTGTAATATTGTATTATCAGCCACGTTGTTTGCTTGTTCTTTTGACCTTAAAGGGTTTGAAATTCTGAATGATGAGCATGACATGTTTTCACATTGGGTCGAATAGTTCTTGAGAGGAAGTCGACAATAGTCAACCTTGACAGCGTGTTAACAGGAGGCGCATAAAGGTTTAATGCCATATGCTACAGCGGCAAGCATCTAATACGATTTCGACATTCATAAATGATTAATACTTTCGTGCAGATATTTTAATATGTCTGTTTTAGTGTTGGTCAACAACGGAGCTTTTTCTAAATGCAATTAAAGTATGTTTTAATATGAAAACTCTCTGTAAAATTCCGTTTCTTTCCTTGGTTAGAACAAGCGCTGTGATTTGTACTGTCTTAAAAACCACCCCATTATCGTGTGTATATATATATATATATATATATATATATATATATATATATATATATATATATATATATATACTGTGCGAAGGAACCTGAAAGCGAATCTTTACGGGGGCTTAGTTCCAAAAAAGTGTCCATGTCGCAACAGAAACCTGTAACACTCTATTTATGACTCCAATTCCTTTCCTCACCCTATTTTTGTAAAAAAAATGTTTATTTTATCTTCTCCACATAAAATTATTCTTTAAGTCGCGTGACAGGAAACAATTTTAAAGTTCACATATGATAGATATTTGATTTGTGTGGAACCTTTTCAAATTTCCACAAGATCTGAGACAACAGATACATACATGTTCTACTAAGTCGCTCCTGTTTGTCTCTGTCGCCTGGGGCAGGTAACTGTCCAATTAATCAACACTTCATCTTGCACGAGCTTACCTTATCTACCATTTCACCAAATAGGTGGGGGTCTTCATTATCTACAGATGCACTTTCTAGAACAGGACGCGCCTGCCGAATGTTACAGCTTCGAGCTGGGAAAAATTAATTCCCCATAGATAATCATCAATACAGAGTCCGACACGCATCCATCTATTCGGATTTAATCAAGCCTCTAAAGGTAAGTGATCCATTTGAAATACTGTATTTATTTGATGTTTTAATCACCCCTCATGTCTCCTTTGTAACTCATGGACTGTGATTTCTGAATCCCATTTCGTCTTGAAATCAGATGTTTATTTCATATATTAAGATAAACCAATTCAAAATTACAATACAAAGGTTTTTAATTGACGTATACATGTTCATTGCAATAGATGTGGCATGGAGCTGTGACCAGTGGTTGTTATATATAAATCAATTAAATAAATATTTCTTATACATGTATATCTCAATCCTCTTGATTGGAGGGTAAACTTAACTGATACCACTACATCAATGCAGATAGACTGGTGACACGTAAAATGGATATATAAAAATAATAAATACACTAGTATGTCGAAAATGCAAGCATCACAAATCCCTTGACTTGAGAAAATGTCACAGATTAATAGCATACCATGGCATGACATTTTCCTGTCAAGTTATTAGTGAAGAACAAAAAGTGTGCAGATGAGAAATTATGAATGTGAGAAAACATTCGTGGGTGATGTGTCTGATGACGGCATTGTCGAATATTTCGTATGTGTTTATGTGCTTTATTTGTCACTTGTGTCCGATTTATATAAATTGGTATGACATCGTTTACTCCTCGGTATACACCACTCCCATATGAAATTAAGTACTTATTTCACGAAGTAGAATCGAAATTATCGGGGTTTTACTAATACAGTTTGAAGGATATTTTTGCCATCTCCTAGAAATGTGCTAAACTATAGTTAACAGACAGAGAGATCATGTACAAGAATGTTTTTATCGGAAAAAAATGTTCACCATATTGTTTATGACATTTTTTTGTTGTTCATCACATGTTGCCAAACTGCTCTGACAGTCCGTCAAAATAATGTCTAGTCTTTGAAAAGTGCCGCGGTACACCGATATGCATCGTGTCAGATCGTACAGGTACTATAGCCAAAAGGGATGCTTGAATTGATTTTCAAACAACAACTATTATCTCACAAGCTAGTAAATCATGATAAATGTCACATGACAGATCGGAATTGATTTAGAGGGAACTCCCAACTTTGTAGGCAGTTACGTAGAGGTAATAGGGATAGGGAATACAGATAACTGGTCGATCAGCTGGTATTTTCGTTGAACTGGAGATGCGGTTTTCTAAAGTTTATTTCCAAGAAAAGCTCTGCTTTCGGAGGACGGGGAGAAGAAGAGATATGCTCTTCTGTCACCTTTTTGGGGAATATAGTGAAAGAGTGAAAACGGCTTTGTAAGAGCGACAAGAATTTGTAACCGAGAAACTGTTTGCCTACTGTAATCGAGAAGCTATTTTCCTACTGTAATCCAGAAACTTGAGCTTAATCTCAAACTTGGTCTAAAAGTATTTTTGCTTAATGGAACTTACTTTGCGAGAAATTAATATTTTAATTAATATATGGATTTTCATATTCAAGATTCATATTGACATGGTAAAAAGGCATAGGAAAATTGCACGTGAAAGTCTTCTTGAACAATGATCAAGGAGTGATAAAAATGAGTGATTCGATATAGTTGTAGAGGACAAATTAAATACATATGTTCTAGGATGGGAATTAATGTATGTTTACAACGAGACAGCTATGTTCTAGGATGGGAAATGATACACGGTGACAACCAATAAATTCTAGTATGGGAATTGGTACATGGTGACAACCAGATAGCTATGTTCTAGTGTGGGAATTGATGCATGTTGACAACCAGATGGTTATGTTCTAGTGTGGGAATTGATGCATGGTAACAACCAGATAGCTATGTTCTAGTGTGGAAATTGATGCATGGTGACAACCAGATGGTTATGTTCTAGTGTGGGAATTGATGCATGGTGACAACCAGATGGGTATGTTCTAGTATGGGAATTGGTACATGGTGACAACCAGATGGTTATGTTCTAGTGTGGGAATTGATGCATGGTGACAACCAGATAGCTATGTTCTAGTGTGGGAATTGATGCATGGTAACAACCAGATAGCTATGTTCTAGTGTGGGAATTGATGCATGGTGACAACCAGATAGCTATGTTCTAGTGTGGGAATTGATGCATGGTGACAACCAGATGGTTATGTTCTGGTACGGGAACTGAAACATGGTGACAATCATATAGCAATGTTCTAGAATGGGAATTGAGTTACGGTGACAACTAGATAGCTACGTTCTGGTATGGGAGCTGATGCAAAGTGACAACCATATAGCTATGTTCTAGAATGGGAATAGATGTATGGTGACAATCCTCCTTAACTGTGACAGTTGATCTACCAAGGGGCAGTTACACCAAATCGGATTAATTTATTGAAACAGTTAGATGTTAGTGAATGAAATATACAACCAGAATGGAAATGAAGATAGAATGGAATGAACACTTGGCTATCGACCAATAGGTTGATAAAGAGATAATGGATTTTTAAAAACCAGTTAACTGGAAAAGTTGGAGAGCAAGTAATGACTAACCACCCTAGACAACTACAGAAAGGTGCAAGCAGAAATTAATAGTGAAAACACCGTATGTATTCGTTTTTAAGTTGAGTCAAACTACAAACAACAAAAATGCTGATCTGCCGTAGCATAATGCGCCAACATATCAGGGCATACGTTGTTTGTTCTACTGATTCCTCCTTACAAATTGCACAGATCCAGATCTGCCGGCACATTATGATCCAGCAGATCTGGGTATGTGTAGTTTGCGGATGAGGTTTACATATAAACGAGTATATACAGTAGCATATATATATATATATATATATATATATATATATATATATATATATATATATATATATATATATATATATATATATATATATATATATATAGGTGAAAACAACTGACAAATCAGTGAATATTGTCATAAATATTGTTATTATTATAAATATATTAATTAAAGAAATGAAAGATTAAGCGGGGTAGTTTTAGAATCGGAAATATAGTCATTTACTTTCAGTTAATGAGACTATTAAAGTAGACTACACATAGTATGAAAATATTAAGACAGCAGATTAAAAAGGTGTTTCACAAATAGCAATACTATAAAGGAGTGAAGTTTATATTAGCGATATCTTTGATGGAATTAACTATAGTACATCTGAAAATTTTAAAAGAACATTCAATATTGACAAAGGAAATCCTCAACTTTTTCTGTGTCTTTGTTATAGCACTGAAAAATTATCAAATCCAGAAAAAAGAAACAGTTTGGTCCATTTCAGATTCTTCATCCGTGTATACCTACCCATATTAGGATACCGTTATAAAGTAAAAAGGCATGTAAGGATTTGTATATCATTTTTAAGAATAATATTTTGATATCTAAATCAAACCAAAAAATGGGAATTGTTATTGTTTAATTATAGTCCAAAGCATCAGAGACTTCAAGATACAACGGTTACAGATAGAGCTGAGTTGTATTACCGATATTCCGGTTTATATTCTGGTTTAACACTATATTATTTTTTTTTGCTGTTGGTACGTACCATTGTATTTGTTCTCTGTACCGTTACTTCGGTAGCTCCCACCAGTAAGGAATACACGAAAATTCCCGACTAATCTTATTACAAATTTAATGATATAGTCAGTCTGTTTTAATTTTTGATGACAAAATAATAAAAGAAAAGTTGTTCTTAGTTTTACAAAACAGATGTATTTTTCATAAAATTAATTTTGAATCATAAAATTAATTTTGAATAAGAAAAATATAATTATATTTATTTGTGGATCTTTAATCAAATTTTTGACACGTGGTGGCCTAATGGGATATTGTGAAAGATATCCAACCTTTCCAAATATTGTGGATTAAAACGACTAAAACATGTCATATTTTGGGGTTTATTTTAATAGCTTATGTTAATGTATCAAGTACATGTATTTCTCTGTAAGGCTGCGAATCATCATAAAATTTTTAAGAGAGAGGTCATTTTCTGTTTGGATTTTGTTATTTCTCAAGTTCACTAAATATTTTTTACTTTCTTGAGTAAGTGTGTTTTATGTCTGCTGGTAATCTTTGATAAATATACTGCCCCGGTGTTGGCCTCCCACTCAAAATTTCCCTGCCTACTATATCAATAAAGTGGATAGTAAATTGTAGGACTCATTGTCAACACTTCTTGTTCGTACCAGCATGCTCTCTAAATTCAGCACGATGTCTTTCACAGGGTTCAGCTATTGTGTAAACTGAATCATCCAAATTTAGTTATAGCTTTTAGATTGCAACTTATTCATACAACAATCAGCTTACACATAGGAAATTCATCCCCATTAACGTGCCTGTCACAACATTTTCAGGTTTGGAGGGGGAGGGGGCTGCGATTTTCTTTGGAGCCCAGATATTTTATTTTCGTTTATGTCAAGACAATTATTTTGTTCTTTTTAAATAATATAATGAAATCAATATAGTGTTGTTTTGCTTTAAATCGGAGCATGATATTTTTTCCAGCCATTGACAGATTAAAATTTTCGTTAAGAAAGTGCCAGGAACCTGGCCAAGAACATTAAACGGTTAGTCCCTAACATAACTGCGTTATACCATGGTGCGTATAGCATACCGAGGTACACAATTTTTCGTGGTACCCACCTCTAGTTCCAGTATTGAATACTTCACAGAACATTACCCTGTGAAAGGCTATTTAAGCAAGACAGAGATGTAATAATAATGTTATTTTTGGTAAAGAAGAAGATACCATTCAACATTTGTAAACGGTCAGTCTGAGGTGGTAAAAGGTATAGCTTCCCCCCCCCCATAAAATAACAACATGATAATGATTTAGAAATATGAAAATATGATGGTAAATCATGTATGTATGTATGTAAGCTTTTTCGTATGTTGTATTTTCTAATTGACAAAATTGGTATAGCATTTATAAAACCCTCTTAATTCGTTTCTTCTTGCGTATTGAATACACTGTTATGAATAAGTGTCCCTACCCCTAAAGAAGTTCCGCAGCCAGAGGACGGATTCAAGTTCAGAAACCTTTTTACACCTTTGTGAACCACCCTTGGTTGGATAGGCAGGTTAATATAATCCTCACATTTTCGTCTATAAGCAATAGGGAAAATAATTTCCTGTCTACTGCTGGGAACAAAAATGTTAACTACAGAGTTTTCAGCTTTCAAGCACCTAATCAAAAGTTTTCACTCACCAGATTAGGCAAGAGTACGCAGTCAAAATTTACAACATGACGCTGTGTTATAAAGATAAAAGTTTCATCTTTAAATAATGATAAGACACAAATTGTTAATATGTCTTTACGTCAAATAAAATAAAAAATTGGACTATGTCGGTAATCCTAAAAGCAAAATAATCAGTAAAACCGCCCGAGTAACTTAAATGTTCGACAAACAGTTTGACAAGAACATTTCAGAGTGAGTAATTGCTTTCATTTGCATAACCATTTTTTTTTTTTTTTTAATTTGGTAAGAAGAGCCAGGAAGAGGATAGCACGCATGCGTCAAATCCCCTAAAGAGGGAAGCATGCCAGGCATAATCAGCTAAACTCAGATAACTATAGGTTATAAACTAAACTGTCATTTACACGTGATTTACAGCTGATCTTAGATCCTGCACGTAACTGTGGACCTGTAATGGACTTGTATTGACAAAGTCTATTTTCCCCATTCGTACTGAAGTTTACTAAAGTAAAAAAAGAATTCTCATATTTGTTAATACCATACTTGCACTGTATAGTCGATGCTGTCATTTTTAATTATTACACAAACTTCTTATACTTTAAACACTGGGGACCACCCACACAATGCACTATAAGTAGGAAGAACACCCCTCCCTCTATACATTGCTGCCCCCCCTCCCCCATACACACGCTTATAGTTGAGATTAAGCTTGACTTGTTACGTTCAAATAGCAAACAGCATTAACTATATACCATACACATTGACTGGAACTCGCCAGGCACAAAATTTAGAGAGAATACAGTGAAATAATAATATGGATCAGACCGTTGCGCTTTAACACCTACTACGATGTAGTTCCGATTTCCGTTGGGTACATAATAAACAACGTTCATCACCCCACCCTACCGACCATTCCTTCCCCCCCCCAAAAAAAATAAACCAAACAAAAATTGCCATTAATGCCGATGACACTAAAATGTAATGTTTTTATCAAAGATAATGAATTTTTAAGCACATGCATGAGGTCACAACCTGAACCGTTTTGAAAGATCTGCGTGAGATATTATTAATCGTTCCAAATCTGACCCTTTTTTGACACATAGCTTATCTTCATTCTTCGTTACAGCTTATGTTATATATGGAGATACTTATGGGTAGTTATAAAATGGACATTGGATAGATATAAAAGGGACTTTATATCCTTATAAAATGGACTTTTGATCGTTATAAAATGGACTTTGTATCCTTCCATAGTAATGAACTCACTTCTCACCCATAAGACAATGAGTTCGATATTACCGTCGTATTGTGTAAGTTCACGAAAATGCATTCCAGTGGAGCAAGCTGCTTGCGGGATAATTGCAGTGCTTCTCTCCCCTTGAACCCGCTCCATTTTCGCCCTAAGTCAACCTGATCCTTACAAAAATGTAAATCATATATCAAGTACAATAAATTAAATTACACGCCAGTAGATATTAAAACAGATTTAACACCTGGTGCTTATATTTGCATCATTTATTGTTCTTAAGCACAGCGACAAGAGGAATATTACGCGTTATGTTATTACTATCTTTTCACTGTGGTCATTTGAGTTTACGGTATGCACTTTATTCGTATTGAATACAGAGTTTGTCAGACACTGTGGCTCAAAAATGGATTCGCACATTCTCATAATCAGCAGTGTTTAATTTTACTTCTTATTATTTTGGTTGGGGTAGTGCTTAATTTATGTTCGCAGAATCGCATTATTAAATATGACATGATATACAAATGGGTTTTCGTTAGCGGAATGCTTGTTGTTTATAATAATGAGAAGCCATCATATGGATGTTTGCTTTATAGAAATGGTAGAGTTTCGATGGTAAACAACAATTGGGGCATACACATAAAGTTCGTTTCTACACAGAAAAGGAATCATACACTTCACTATTGGTTGCCGTCCTGATATATTCATAGAATAATAAATCTATAAATTATGCAGTCCAGCTACTACATCTCTCAGAAAGGAAACCTGAATAATACAGTTTATAGTTGACATAATTATGGCGCCAAGTAGTACGGGTTAGGCTGTGCATACACCATGACCAGCAGTCCCATATATTGCAGTGGTGCAGAACAAAGAGCTTTCAAAGTGTAATTTACCTATCCATAAGACTTTCTCTTTTTGTATTTTTTTTCTTTGGAGTAGCATTACCGTACATACTAATACAGACTATTCTTCATTTTCTGTCCCAATTTCGGCTGCTCAGAAACGAGTCTTTCTGATGGAGTATCAAGGACTATCTAATGCACAGTAAAAAGACGATAGCAAGACATGTTTGAAAAAATGGAGTTTGCTCTGAAAAATCGACCATTTAATCAAATGATTTTTTAAGGAAGGAACAGTAAAACATTTTCAATTCTTCAATTCAGTATCATAAAAATCCGCAACTATTGATCTCCTGAAAACCAGTGTTTAACGGTTTGTGTGATCTATCAATCTGCAAGATTGTGGATAAATATAGCCTTTCCTTATCTAAGTATATATCTACATACTACAATAAAGAAAACTTTTGTTCCTTTCGGATGGCGATACTACGTTGATGCATTTTCTTGATTTCTCTTCATCATTTGCTTCCTTTATTTCCATTTAACCATTGATACAGTTATCTACGTAATTAACAGTAATTTGCATTTGAAATATCAGTTATTAAAAGAGAATGACGATTGACTGGTTTCAGATTTTCTATTGACTGTTGTGATGTCTATCCAAAATACTAATCATAACATTCTCTCTTCAACCATTCTATATCCACTATACGAACAACAATAATAATGTGCATATGTCCTTCTTTTCAAATGATTGTTGTCAGATCTGAGTTGGCAACGACGTTCTGCTAATTTCTGTTCTGTCATAGGCATATATAGCTTTTGAGAAATTGCACCGTTACAATAACATCTAAATGATGTCAAAACATCGTTGTCTAATCGTGAAACAACACAAAATATTCCTTCGCTTACTGAGGGCGGAACCAATTCGGAAAAATGAAGGCCCCTGAACACTTCCATTTACATTTAATAATCCAGAATGTGTTGTCTCGTTATTAATATTTAGATCCTTTCAGAAAATTTTCAAACATAATTCTTTTTTTTTTTTCTCCAGTCAAGAGATAAAAAGTCGCTCTTCGTTATATACGGTGTGGTTTGCTAGCCCATGTTATTGTTGATTTTTTTAAGTTTCATCATTTATAAAGTCTGCGTGCCTTAGCTTAGCTCACAGACGATACATCGAATCATATCGTAGAGGGATAGTTTTTCCCCAGAAATTGTGGGACTATCTAAATATAAAAAATACTGCAAGGTACGTGATTCTACAGAACGATATTCACATACCCCATTGTTTCCAATATAATCAGTAGGGTATGATTGCATGGCATTCCAGTAATCAACTTTAATATGAGCTAATTTGAACTGTGAGCATCGTGGACTGAAGTGGAGGAGATGTGGCAAAAGGTTGCTTATTGTGTTTAGAACAATGAAAAGTGTCACACGGAGCCATAGATGTAACTAGAAGTATAAGTGGGTCTGTTATTCATTTTGTGTGTGATGCCAAATAGACTCAGATCACACTTAATTTTCCGATATAGGTCCTACATTTGATCATCAGTACTGATCTTTCCAATTTGTCCAAATCCTCATAAATCATTGGCTAATCGAAAAAAATATCTTGAAAGATGAACTAACGGTAAAGCTTTTCTCATAGGACAACCGGCATTTTTTTGGTAGACTTAACTGTACACAAAACAACTACAGCTGGTCATAGGTTTCACTTCCGGACCTGTAACAATGCCTCATTACTCATTGTGTACTGTCGCCAAAAAGGCACACAGACAAATACACAATAATGCTCAGTTTTAAAGAATGAACAATTTCCTTTAAATAAATGCCAAAAAATGCCTAAATCTATCGAGAGAGGAATAAATGCTCCAAAAATAGACTAGGACTACATTCAGGTACTGACCCGGAAGAAATATTAGATATAAGAGTCCGAATGTACTGTGTCAGGAAATCGACTTCCGGTCTTCTGCCTTTCGAACATCGGATTTTGCGTATGTTTCGTGCAAAAACTTCTGTTATTATTGCGAAAACAATATTCTTGGTGCTATTACAAGGACAAATAACTCGCGAACACGTTCCTTTGAGCAACAGTTTGTAGTGGAGGTACAGCGACGGCACTCTAAGAGCAACATGGCGGTAAAGCGGACCACAAAAGCAATACAACTGTAGTATGACGATATTATTTTACTCAGATATGTTGGTAAAGTGTACATTTACATTCAGTATGAAAGTGATACAATATAAATCTATACGGAATCTGCAAAATGATAATCCGTGTGTATTACGCATTTATCAATAACGTTCCGTCACATTCATTTAAAGGAAATACAATACACAACAGAACAAGCACTGATCAAACACGTTAGACTAGAGCAAATTTAGTTTTTGACACGAAATTTATTCAATTTTAGATACAATCCTTACGTAACATTCAAGCAAAACGCTTTGTAATGTATGCGATCTTCGCCTTCCTATCGCTACTTGGAGAGTGGAAAAACACATTCGTGAGGGATATTGCTTTTAACAGTGTGTTATGATTTAAACATAAAGGTCTCCTTAAAAGTGTAAAAACTGACCAAAGAACAGACAGACAGAACTTGTTAAATGAAAACCTGTTTCAAGCAAGGTTTAGAGAGGAGGATTTCTAAGACGTTAGAGTCCAAGTGCGTCAATTCCAGTAACACTAAATTCATGTCAAGTTAGCAAGATATATGCTTCCATTTCAGTATTCAGCTAGCTGGCAATGACATCCCCTAATGAGCTAAGTTGAGCGGACGTGTTTAAACACTTTTTAAGCTTGATGTAAGTTCCAACCTCATACAGACTTCATTTAATACTTTGTAAATTTTTCATTTCGTGTATGCGTGAGGCATGCCTTTTTTTTTTCTCTGTCACGTTATACCGACTAACTATTGTTAGCTATGAGCCGAAATACATCATTGCCCCATTTGGAAGACTCCTTAACCATTCGGAAGACTGTCTGCGCTTAATTAGAATGGTCTAGTCAAAAGCAAATGGCAAAATTATACTCCATCAAAAATTGACGTTCATTGTCCGACGAACAGTATGAAACAAGCAAGACTCTTAACCAAAAAAAAAATCAAACCCCAACGAACAAAAGGAACAACAAAAGTGTCATGAAGAAAACACACGCTGACACAGCTTTTAAAAGTAACAGTCATAAATACCTGACTGAAATGTCAGTAACAAATGATACAGAAACAAATGTACGTAGTGTTGACAGATCAGGATCGCCCGCAGATATAATGGGGGAGGGGACAAACATGTAGTGGTCAGCTATAACGTTTTACAGCTGTAGGCCAATACATATTTAGAGCTGAAATCCTGGAGGCGCCCATGTGAACGATTCATCTGTGCATCTGAGATCACTCGTTACATAATATGTGTAAATGGCGTTGAAATTATTCATTTGTTCATATCTGACACCATTCATTTCATTACATATACATGCAAAAATAGCTTTGACTCATTTATCTGTGCACATCGGACACCCATGGGCGCCCGCAGGATTATTTGCGGGGGATGGGTGGGTGGGTCAGGATTTTTGTGGGGGGGGGGAATCAGTCAGTCACGGCCGGGAGAGTTAGTATAGTAAGCAGTCTTAAACTAAAGCTAATATTTACTAAGCGTTTTTAACACAGCCTTGTGACATATTTTCAGCTTCATTTGCATGATTAAACTTGTCGGAATTTTGCAGTATGATTTCCGGGAAGGGGGTCACGTGACCCCCCCCCCCTTGACCTATGCTGCGGGTGCCTATGCGGACACCATTCATTACATAATATATGTAAAAGAAACTGCGTTCACTGCATAATACATGTAAAAGAAACTGCGTTCACCCATTCATCTGTGCACATCGGATGTCATTCGTTACATTATACATGTAAACAGTTGTGACTCATTAATTGCGGACATACGTTATCGTTTATGACGCAATACACATAAACAGCGTTGACTCGTTCGTCTGTGAGCATCTGTTATCTATTACATGATGCATGCATCTAACATAAATGAAAAGCCCATCTTAGGCCACATAATTTTGCTGACTCCAAAGTTTCCTTCCGCTGAAATTGGCTTAAACATACACATGCCCACTCGAAGAGAGGTATAAGTGTAATTATTGCGTATACAAATAGCAAATTAAAATGCATAATCTGAGCATAAGAGTTCAACCTGTATACTATATGCCACAATCACAGGAAACAATGATAAATGTATATTTATTTTTCAACTAACTTGGATCTACGACTAGATAAAATTTCTGTCATAAATAGCAAAATCCACGCGGAGCAGCACCAGAATGCAGACACCAACTGTACTGACAAGTTATTTATATACAATACTCACTTTAACAAGTCTACAACTCTAGCTTACTCTGAAGACAAGTCCACAAATTCGGCATGATAATGTGCTGAATATGAGTGCTATATTACATCAGTCTCATATTCTTATTAAATTTGTAAAGCGTTATTGATATGCCCTTTTTGTGATCTAACATGTTTTGAAATTTAAACAGAAATCTCCTTTAACTTGTTTCAGTTATATAACAGCCGTGAGTCACATGGATAAAGACTGTTTCACTTAACATCTGGCGCCATTTTTTAAAATTATAGACTGGTTCGCTAACTATTGGTTGGCATCTATGTCAAATTTTGTACTTTCTTTTTACCTTATAAACATGCTCTAGTCTATGGTGGAAAATAACGTGCGTATATATATATATATATATATATATATATATATATATATATACAGAGAGAGAGAGAGAGAGAGAGAGAGAGAGAGAGAGAGAGAGAGAGAGCAAATGGAATACTTTTTGTATTCATTCATAACTTCGAATTTATCGAATTCGTAATCTCATATAAATTCATTATTAGTATGTGACAGCGCAACCATAACATTCCAAAATGTTCTGTTTTAATAGTTCAGTACGACATAGTGTTACGGCAAGGATTAACAACTTTATATATTACACATGAGTAATGTTATGCAGATGAAATATTCAAATCAAGATCTTAGCAAGTCGTTAGTTAACAAGTCCGGATCCAGCTGGATCCCACTTGCCAATGCTGTCAACATCTTTATTTATGAAGTGTGACCGTGCAGTACAATAGACCTACATGTCAGTCAACCTTGCCCAACACCTACTTCTGTAATTACCTTAGGCAATGCTAGGGATATCAGCTTAGATATATGGTGTAAGTAGTTATATCATGTTACAATATTTGGGTCTACCAATGCTAAACGTTCCTGGAACAATGGAACGGAAATATACAGCCAAAGTATATCCCCAAACTACTGCTTTGATTTTACTCAGATTTTTCATTTTTCTTTCTTTAGTTCAGTTCAGTATCTGAAATTTTAAACTTTCAAACTTTTTGATGCATCAGACAGGATTTTCTTATGTTAATGAGTATGGGCTGGGACTAAATAATGTGCTTGGAAGGACCATATTACTGCAAGGGTTCAGTCTGGACTGTAATGCTATTACAGGCAAAGTGGTGGAGGAAAGAATCTGTATAGAAATAAAATCACAGAAAATTCTATAGGAACTAACGCTTTTGAATTTGGGCGACAACTGTATCGTATTATAACTTTACGGTATTTGCTGTAATAAGCTGGACAGATGTACAAGGGTAGGATTAAAAAGCGGCGACCTTAACATATTAGCACCTTTTAGAAAAGTTGACAATTATATCTTTTATATTGGCAGAACAAATGTATCTATATTCATAATTACACAAATAGCAAAGTTTCGAAATCCAGCTTTCAGTACTTTGACAGTGCTTTTTATGACCGATGTTGCTCTATCATGGAAGTATGGCATTTATGAACGTATCTTAACCATTTTGGTTTTAAATTAGTATTTACTTTATGGGCCCCGATTCAAGATTGTACATTTTATAGTGTTTTCTCCTGGCTGCATTGCATTTTTAGTTTAGTACCTGTAATGACCTGGAAGAAACAGTTTCCTTGCGTTGGTTGGTGATTTTGGGGTCTTAAAATATGTAACAGAAAAAATGTGAAACGAACAAAATTTTGGTAAAATCGGCAAGCAATTTATTTCCTTACAATACAAAGTGAAAATTCAAGAGACACTTACAACATTGTGAATTAAATTCGAAATAATCCTAAATGCCCTATCACAAGTCTTAAGCTATAGAATGTTCCGAATGAATTCCAATTATTTTGATTTTCTTGTTACAACACGATAATGCAATACAGAATTTCTTTGAGTGAGTGCACAAAAGTCCAAATTAATGTATTAATGCAAAAGTCAAAGAGTACTTTAGTAACTCCAGAAAATATTTTCAATATTAATTCCCCTCGACTTGTATCTGATGTCAACAACACAACTGTAAACTCTAATTACAAATGGATTCCCACAAACTGATCTAAAACAGGAATGAATGAGTTGTTTATCAAATCCCTATTTATACTCATTCTCACTTGACCTATATCATAACAGGATATGAAGCATTCTAATGAAAATAGTTGTAAATAAGACTGGCATTGAACTCAAATGCTACATAAACCCTACAAAAGTTAAGCATACAATGTAGATTAAACACACACAACATGGTTTTGTGCCATTGTTAGCATGTGATAGACCATACATTGTTGCCAGTATAATTTTTGGTGGAGGAAGAGCACGGAAAGAATCTTGGAAGATGCTCCAAACCATCGAAAGCTTCTGGCTAGTTTTTTCACGTACATACGGTGGTCGAGCCAAAACTCGAACTCACGTCACAAAGGTGAGATTTGCGTAATCTGTAAAGGCGATCACCTTATGCAATGAGGCCCCAGGGCCCCTTGACTCATATGCAAGCGTAAGGGAGTAACGATTTTGATGTGTGTGTGTATATATATATATATATATATATATATATATATATATATATATATATATATATATATATATATATATATATATATCTGTCCCAATACCCTTTCCGTCAACATAATAAGACTTGCTGTTTCGCACATACTAACAATGTTTAACGGACGCAATTCATTGAACTAAATGTGTCAGAGATAAAGTGTGTTTTCCGTTCGGATCAACATATTTTACTTAATATAAAGGATATTATTGGTAAAACAAACACTAGATGATTAAAACGTAACTTTACTCTGTTTATCTTTTGTCAATTCTCTTCAATTTCACAATGCATAACAAATACATTCCACGGTAATTAGGACTAAATTTAAGTTTGCATAATACCTTGCCTCAGTAGATCATGCTGTTTCGAAAATGGAATGGAATATTTAAATGACTTTCTATTTGCAATTTTTCCTCAATTACAGCCTAGTATGCGGGATCCCCATATCACAGCAATCACCTTTTCTGTCAGTCCATCGTCTGTCTGCCTGTCTGTTGGTTTACACTACTTGGAACTAACAAAGCTGTGCAACCCTTCCACATAACTGGATGTAGATGAATTGCCTTCTGCATGTAGATGTACTATTTAAAAGTTTTGTCTTTTCAGATGAAATTTTGAAGGAATCTTTGCCCTTTTCATCTGTTTTAAATCTCCACTACGGCAGATCCGTCTATCGAGTTTAAATGAGGTACCATTCGGCATATTGTGTTGCAATTGAGTGTGTATATTGTCTCCAAGACGCAGGTGTGCCCTTTTTCGGGTCTCGTCTGGTCAACTCCAATTTGATTTGACTCATAGTCATTTGACAATTAACTTCTTATCCTTATATGAAGATGTTTCTTGCAGCCAGAACTCTTATGCAACCGTTACACATATTTGAACGCCATTTGGAAGATATAGCTGCGCCTTTAAAAGGTTTCATCTTTTCGGGTCCAGTTTTGTCCGAGTTATTGTTCTTTTTTCCATTAATATTAAATCCCCATGACAGCAGATCATTGTAACCAACACTGAGCAGGAATCATTCAGCATACTCTTCTACCGTTTGGTTATGTGCTTACATCAATACAACAAAGTCACAGGTTGTGTTTGACGCTGGTCACTTTCACGACTTTGTATTGAACTTTATTGATATTTAGAACCGAAAATTAACGATGTAGTTATAGTATAACGGAACTATTTCGACAAAGGTCTGTATATACAAAACGTGATGAAAATTTAAGAATAAAACATGGTACTAACAAAGGATGCAACATACAAAATAATCTGTACAAGGAGGTCGTGATGAGGCGGCGGAAGGAAAATCCTTCCAGAAAGAATATCAGTACCTCTCCACCCCGAAATGAAATTGGCTCGACTAAAGCCAAAGGTCTCTTCCAGTGAGAATCCCTGCACGCGAAGAGGCCTCGAAAAATCCAGACCTATTGACAAATGGATCAGCCCTTATTGTGGGCTACGTACCAAAACTAGCGAAAAAGATGGAACCCAACAACACCTCCCATGAAATGCATTACGCAAGGGATAATAGTTTTATGGGGTCCTGGGTGGTCGAGTGGTCTAAAATGCACGCCTTTATAGATCACTGCCATCACACCTCTGTCCACGTGGGATCGAGTCTCGTGCTAGGCCAATATGGGTATGTGAGAAAAGTGCCAGTAGCTTCCTGTGGGTCGGTGGTTCTTACTGGCATTTTCCCGGGTTCTTCCTCCATCAGTTGTACTAGCCGCCATGTATAGCGACAACAGTTTTGTGAAGTATGTTTCGCTTACTCCACTTTGGAAAGAGTTATAGCCCTTGATAATTAACTGCTATCTTCGCATGGGAACTTGTACAGCACTCATTCGACGTATTCGGACGCAGTTTTAGTATCAGCACTGTCCCATAGACTTGCACGTACTTCAATGGGTTTAGTCAAGTTAAGAAACATTATGGCTCCTTAGTTATTCGTCCGACTGGCTTTGGTTTTTGCAAGATAACTTCAATAATCTATACTAGATTTCAATTAAATTTTGCCTCAAAATTGATAACAACTTGAGTAAAGTTGATTTCCAGTTTTCCACAATATGTACACGAGTTATGATCTCTGACTTCAAGTACTCGAGATATTGATTTCCACGGTATAAGTCTGCTTTTCTTTGTTGGATTTCAACAAAAGATGACATGCAGTTTTGTAATGACGAGGTCTTAAATGAGCTTAGTTCCAAATGTTCCATAGGGTCATTTGAAGAGTTATGGCCATCATCTCAATTCCGGTTGCCTAAGTGGTTAGAGCGTCCGCCTCGGATGCAGGAGGTTTCGGGTTCGAACCCCGGTCAGGTCAGCTTGAAAAGTATGGATTTCCAGTATTGAGTGTCATACTTTTTAAAGGGTTATGACCCCTTAATGCCCACCCTATTCAAATAATTGGTTGCAGAAATTGTCCTATCAAAATACTAGCTGTAGGAAAATGTCCTATTTAAAAAAACAGATTGCCGAAACATGCCCAATTGAAATAATAGGCGTACAGACAAATTAATACCTAATATATGGGTGATGTTTTGTTCGGTCTCCACAAAAGCGAATCCTCCAAGAATCCAAAGTCATCATCATCATCATCATCATCATCATCAATACCTTAAACCAAGAGGTCGTTGGGCACCACAGTTGACTTTACAACCAATTCTCTCCATCTTTCCCTGTTCTCTAATGCCCTTTGGGAATCTCCAAATCCCATGCCTGTCCACTCCTTAATGTTGTTTTCCCACTTCTTTTTCTGTCATTCTCGTCTTCTGCACCCTCGCACTGTGCCTTGCAAGATTGTTTTTGCCAGTCCAGACGATCTTGAGACATGGCCGTACCACTTCAGCTTGCGGTTTTTTGCAGTGACCAAGAGGTCTTCATAGGATCCGATGGCTTGTTGGATCATGTTGTTGACTTCATCGTTGGTTAATGGTCAATGTATGAGATGCCCAAGATCTTGCGGTAACATCTCATTTCGAAGGTTTGAATCCTTCTTTGTAGATCTGATGTGAGCTTCCATGTTTCACGAGCATACAGAAAGATGGATATGACAATCGAGCGCATCAGCCTTATTTTGGAGCCAAAAGCAATGTTGGTATCTTTCCATGTTGGTCTCAACCTTGTTATTGCTGCTGTTGTCTGGGCAATCCTGAAAAGTAGTTACGGTTTGGAGCCCTCATCTGTGATAATTGATCCCAAGTACTTGAAGCTTGTGACTCTTTCCAGCTTCTGTCCATTGACCTTTATTTCTGCACTGATGCCATTGGTGTTGCTTGCCATCAGTTTTTTTTTTCGGCACTAATCTCCATACCGTATGCTGTGGAGGTTGTGTCGAGGCGCTCAACCAAGTCAGCCAGTTCTTTTTCATCTCCTGCTAAACCATCAATATCATCTGCGAAGCGAATGTTGGTGATTGTTCTTCCTCCGATGCTGACAGTGTCCTTGTGGTCATGCAAGGCATCCTCCATGATCCTTTCCAGGAAAATGTTGAAGAGTGTAGGTGACAATATACATCCCTGTCTGGCTCCAACTGTTGTTCGAAACCAATCTCCTCGGCTGCCATTGATGAGGACAGCACTGGTGGCTTTGTCATAGAGGTGCTCAACAACTTGCACCAGGGTTGAGCTGATGTTGTACTTCCTCATAGTTGCCCATAAGGCTGCATGCCATACCCTATCAAAGGCCTTTTTCAAATCTATAAAGCCGTGGTATAGATTCTGCTGATGCTGAAAGTATTTCTAGCAAAGGAGTCTGAGATTGAAGTATTGTTCTGTGATGCTCCTTCCTGCTCGGAAGCCTGCCAGCTCTTCAGCAATAACTTTCTCTGCTTGAGGCTTTAGTCTGTTGAGAATTATCTTCAGCATGACTTTGCCTGGGTGACTGATCAAACTAATGGTTCTATAGTTTTGGCATAGCTATAGGTCTCCTTTCTTGGGAAGCACGATGACCAAGGATTGAGTCCATGTGGTGGACCATTCTCCTGTCTGCCATATCTTGTTGCAGATTGTTGTTAGGACTGTGACTATCTCTTCTCTTCCTGCTTGAATGAGCTCTGCTGATATGTTGTCAATGCCGGTTAACTTTCCTTTCTTTAGTGACCTAACTTTAATTTCTACTTCATCGCGAAGAATGGGGTTGTCATCAATTTTTTCTGCCTGGGGGCAATCTAGCACTGCTGGATCTCCTTGGGTCTTATGATTGCACAATTCAGAGTAGTATTCTGTCCATCACTTGAAGATCTCTTGATCTTCTGTGACCTAACTGCAATTTCTACTTCTTTCCTAATTTGTCTTGGATGGTGGTAGTTTTCCCTTGTTTATGGATTGTGAGATCTTTCACCAGTTGATATGACATTTTCCTGTCATTTCTACTCAGACTGTCTTCGATTTTGCAGCATTGTCTTTCTATCCAGGATTCCTTTGTCTTTTTCATGCTTTTCCTGATCATGTTGTTTATCTGTCTGTATTTTCTAGCTCCTTCATGATCACTTTTTCCCTTTTTCAGTTCTCTTCTTTTGTCGCATAGTTCAAGGACATATGTTGTGACCCAAGGTTTCTTTGTTCGACGATATTTGCCAATGATCTAACTAGCTGTGCTAGTCACAGCTATGTTGAATGTGGTTGTTAAGGACTCTAGGTCGGTCTCTTATCTGTCCAGGGTTATCAAAGATACAAATTTCCCACCTATCATTGCTTGGAAGGCTTCTGTGACTTTTGGATCTTTTAATTTTTCAAGGTCAAATCTGATTCTTGGTTGGTTAGGCTCTTGGGTCGTTTTCAAGTGGAGGCGAAACGTTGTCATTAATAAACCATGGTCACTTACAATATCTGCTCCTGGAAAACTCCGTGTTCTGGCGATATTCAGTCCTGCGTAGAATCGTTTTTTTCACCAAGATGTAGTCAATCTGGTTGTGATGTTGTCCATCTGGACTGTGCCAGGTCCATCTTCAAGGTGCTTTTTGAGGGCCAAATGTGTTGGCTAGCACAAGATTGTTGTAGGCAGCAAACTCCAAGAGCCTGAGTCCTCTTTCATTTGTTTTTGCATTGCAGAAGGGTCCACAGGTGCTTTGCCAGCTTTTCTGTGAAGCAGCTCCCACCTTTGCATTCCAGTCTCCTTGTACAAACAGAATATCCTTCTTGGGTGAGTAGTCAATAACATCTTGCAGTTGGTTATAAAAATTCTCCAGTTCGTTGCCATCATTGTTAGATGTGGGTGCATAGGCCTGTATGATTGTGATGTTGAAGGGAGTCACCCTCAGGCGGATGGTAATAAGCCTGCTTGAGACTGGGCAGAAACCCATAATGATGTTCAGAATGCCCTTGTGGACAAGAAATCCAACGCCATGACTGTTTGTCCCTCTTCCGCTGAAATAGAGCTTATGCCCTTCATCAGTTGTTATTTCGACAAAGTGTTTCCAGCGCACTTCGCAGAGACCAATAATGTTCCAGTTGTACCTCGCCAACTCACGTGCAGTTTCTTTCAACTTTCCCACAGCCCTCAGTGTTCTAACGTTCCATGTACCGATGGTGATGTTGTCTCTCCCACGGATCTTGATAGTGGAGGCACCAGTAGCACACTTGTCACCTCCGTCCTGGTGTGCAGCGGAAGGTGTGGTCATTGTTGACCTCGGCTGCGACCGATCCGGTATGGAAGAATTGTTAGTTGTCTTCATGTGGTGTGTCAAGGGAAAGATACAATCTGGCGGAGCCCATCCCTCTCCAGACTGGATGACCACAGCCGAAATGCACTGATATAGTGTGGCACGCCCTGGCCCTGAGCACATGGTCGTTGAGTTCATCTTGGAGCCATTCCGCCCTGGCCGTTGACTTCATCGAGGAAGACTTCCGCCCAGTGATACTGTGCTATCATCACACTATTTTACCCTTAGTTGGGAGACTCGTGGGGGCTGGAGCGTCTTATTCCATCCCGTACGGATCCAATGGACCTGTACCACTTCCCAAGTCACCTGGCCGTGTATTAATGGTGTGCGACCGACAAACCAAGGCAAGACCGAACTGGTTCAAACGTGGCCTTGAACTCGGTTTTAAAACAAAATGTATGGCCATTCTTGGTCAGCTGGGAATGTGCTGAGAGGTAGTTGGTTATTCACATGTATCTCAAAAACCTACACGCAGAATATACGTCTGCGTACATAAGAAATATTAAAACGTTTTAATCCAGTCGATCTGGATTATGTAGAATTAGTACATTCACAAAGAACTGTAATTATAATCGTTTACATTATATAATATTCATATTTGCCACCGCTACTACCACAGCGATACAAAAAGGCCAAAATTAAGATTATCGTTCGTAAAATAGTAAATGTCGTTTCATAACTCTCCCTCGACTTTATCAGAAATTCAGCCTGTTTCAGGTACCCGTGCTCGAGCCTGTCATGAATCATCAATATGTCTATAATGTGCTAGAGCAGTCTTGCGTGGTAGAAAGAAAATAAATAATAATTTAAAACATATTTGAACAGCTGGCCATCAATGAGATGCACCATACAAGGCAAATGAAATGTTATGTGCCAGAAACAAAAAACAAGAATGTTTGTTTTAAGTATGTAGGAAATAAAACGTTGAATGAGATACTCACAGCACGCGTAAAAGCACATATGAGATGTATTCAGAGATGGCCAATTCAAAGATAATCAGTCAAACACAGTTAGTGAGGTAGCACGCGTTGATAGGTTTATTGCCATTGTTATAGATCCAAGACGAGCACATTGGAAATAGTTGACCAGCTATACTCTGTAATCAGTTCTAACTGCTTTGGTTACATCCATTACAATATGGTTATTTGCGAGTAGGTGCACGTATAAACTAACACTAGAACAGCCAGTTTTTTATATTAGTTTCTGAAACTTCACAAAGAACTGACACCAGTGTCGTACTAAAGATAAATGGCGCCTGGGGCGACGATGATGACCCAAATGGGTTTTGGCGCCCGGGACAATCTCCCGTCCACTCCCCACCCCCGTTGGACTTAGTCAATTTTTTGGTCATATTTTGGAAAGGAAAAAATAAATTGTTTGTTCTAGTGACAGTTAATAAAATATATTTGCTTTAGAAATTTGTAATTACAATGATAACATCTATGTACTCATTGCAGTGACAATTAATTGCAATGTAAAGCTTCTGCTGTGTTCATTTGATGTCATATGGACAAGACAAAATACATTGTGTAGTGGCTAAATACAGGGACATAAACCCTTAAGCTATAAATAGTATAAATGAGTGGTACAAAAAACACTTACGTTGACAAGTCAGAATTAGTTACATTTCCAGATGGCTATTTTCTACAGAACAAGATCTGAATACCTCGGCTTATATATATCAGATTTATGAACGCAATGTTGTTTGTTTTACCTGAATTATGCATTGTACTTACGTGGTGATTCTGTACTGCACTAGAGCATGGAGGACAAGGAAGGCCGTCGGTGTTCAGTAAAACAACGTCGTTAAATGTCGTGAATTGAAACAATACCATCATGTCACGCCATTTTCGCAAATTAGTGACGTAATATAATATAATTTATACCGATCAATAATTTTCGACAATTGCCTCCTCACCGAATAAGCCAAATTTCGTGCTCAATGTTTTAAGGTTATCCATTCCAAATGTAATTAGAGTTAAAGTGAACGTTTCATGTTTTGTGGGCATTCGAAACATAGGTCAGAGTTAAACTGAACGTTTAATGTTTTCCAGTTCGTTACAAACATACATCGGAATTAAACTTAACGTTTCATGCTTTGGGGTCATTCTAAAGGTACATCGGAGTTAAACTGAATGTTTCATGTTGGGAGTGGGGGTGCGTGGTGGCATTCCAAAACATACATCAGAGTTAAACTGAACGTTGCATGTTTTTGAGTTCCTTCCAAATGTACATTGGAGTTAAACTGAACGTTTCGTGGTTTTAGGGGCAATCCAAAGGTACATCAGAGTTAAACGTGGATTCATCTAACCAGTATATAGATACGTTCTTATTGTCTGAAAATGTCATTTATTTTGGCAGAATAAGGTTTACTTATTCTTTTGGAATGAATAGGGATTCAGTCTATTCTATTTGATATAATAATAAGTCAATGACAAATTAAGACAAATTTAACGTTTTTGAAATCTTTCATTTGGTGGGATTGGGTCTGTGTAACTGTTCGATGGCCACATAGGTCCAGTCTTGTTGACAATATATTGGGAGCAGTATAGTGTTATTTGCAATTATGCAGACCCGTAAACATCAACAGCTTCCTTATTCAAGCGATTAGTTTATGTTCACGTTCGTACAGGTTAGTTAGTTGTATTATTTTGCATGTTATGTATGTTTATTTTTTATTGCCTGTTGACTTTTGTTCATGGTTATATATTATATACATTTAATTGGTATTGTGTGATTGACCTTTATCAATATCTGATCGGAGGAATTGGATCTACATGTCTAACATCACGTAGGATAAACATGTTTGCTAAGTTTGAGTTCTGGATACAGCTTTGACTCTGACCCTAGAATTTTCTAGAAACAAATTTTGTTTACAGTTTGATGGAAATTTCCATTAAGATGACAGAGTATTGGGGATCTATATAAGATTATTTATAACTTAGACCTTTCTGGAAATGAACCATTGACCCTCATCCTGGTTCTCAAATTGTGTCTTAGGTTTATATGTTAAGGTTGATTATATTGGAATTACTCATTCCTACATTTACATCTGAAGTGGAATTATAGGTTACTGCATTTGTATCGGAAAATACGAATGAAGATTTTCGGATTAATACTGCACGACCTTTGGGAGTGAGGTATTAATCCGAGAAAACGAGTTCATATTTTCCCATACAAATGCTGTAACCATTTTATTATATACTCATCCTCTTTTTCTACCTAAGGCTTAATCATAAAAAATACACAATAAGAAACAAAATAATTAAATTTATGCTGTATTCCAAAATAAATACGCAACCGTAGATTCGTCAATACACAATAACAATATTAATGCGCACATAGCACGTCCATCGACCTTTGAACTTCGTCGCACGCTCGACATTAGTTTCAAAAGAATTGTGGTTTTAGTCTTCTCAAAACTGAGAGTCATATTGGGAATGAATGCGCATTGCAACAACTTTTCCAGTTGGTCTGGAATGGATGGATTTTTTTGTCGATTTCTACTCAATTCTGCTGGTATGGACTGGATTTATTAGGTGTGTCAATTCCACAAGAAGTACGTGTCATCTGAACAGGGAGGGACGCCTCTTGACTCAGCTGCATCTGTGTTTATGTTCTGTCATTGAATGTTTGGATCATAACATGGGAAAATTATGAACTCATTCAATCGAAATTATCGAAAAGACGCTATGGAATATCAAGTTCATCTCATTTTGAGTGCAGTAAGGATAATGTTATTGCACTTGGAAATATAGTCGAAATCACAGTACAATTTCGTGGTGTGTACCTATGCAGTAACCTTATAATTCCACTTCAGGTGTGTAATCAAGTTTTAGAACCCATGACATAGCTCATGTAATTCGGATTTGCAGAACTTGGAAAGTATATTTTGAGGAAATTCAAGATGCCAAAATGTAAGTATATCTTTTGCCGTTCTTATTACCAGCTGAATAAGACACGTTTATGCCTTTTCACTTACATGCTCTTTGTAGGAACCCCAGCTATGTTATGACCTGTATGGCATCTATCGCTAGCTTAAATCCAGAACATTGTATCCAAAAGAAATAACGTGGAAAATTGCAAATCAGCTGTTGTGTGACAGTCCATTCAGCCAGCAGAAATAAGAATTCTTCGTCGTCTTGGCTTATTGGCTCTGAGGCACTTACTATTCTACCAAAACGTTCAGCAGTTGCATTTTTCCCTCGAATTTGATGCTTTGACTAATAAAATGGTTCGTCTCTGATAAATATGTGATAGCCCTTGGCCTCAATATGCTTTTCTATGCTATTTGTATATATCCCCGAGAGCACTGGTCATAGTCTGAACCATTCCATTTACGAAAAGTTACGAACATTTCTGCTAAATAACTGTTTAAATGATCAGAATTTTATTTTTAGTACTGCGTCTCTCACGTTCGTGGACATTGCAAATATCACGTTCGTTCGTTTACTTCTTTGAAAGTTTCATTTGTGACTCAGTAAACTCGTCCACATTGTGCACTTTATCATGTCTACTTTCAAATAGATGAAACAGCTTCTTTAGTTCATCCACAAACAAATCTAATAAACTTAAACCTAAATCGACTACTACATGAGTGTATTTGTTTTGTTTGCAAAGTAGTTCCTAACACACTATACTTTTTCAGACGCACGTGTCGTGCAATATTAAAGTGTTCAGTAATTTAATATCGCAAAATACTGAACGATTCTGACAATGTAAAGTTAACGGAGACAAAGAGTGAATAGATAATAATCCTTCTTATTGTGACGTTCAGATTTTACTTGAGAGGATTTGTTTATTGAAATTATTCACTGGAATTAGACAATTGCTCATTGATACTTCTTGGACTATATCACTATATTGATATTACTTTGAATTCGTTCAATGACATTTTGGATTATATCATTGTGACACATCAAGACTATTAACACATCACCACATTCCAGGGTATTGGTACGTCTGCACATTCGAAATTGGAATTCATCTGGATCACCACTGGAATGCATGTGGAACTCTTACCTTTGGACTTGTGATAGAACGTTTATGACTATTTGAGATTTAATTTACAATACAAATATTTTTAAACAAAAATTTCACTTTGTATTTAAGGGAAATAAATTATTTCCTGAATTTTATAAAACTTTTCTATTACTTAGTTTGAGACTATAGAGACATAATGCATCATTATATATATATATATATATATATATATAGAGTATATATATATATATATATATATATAGTATAGTTAGTATATATATATATATATATATATATATATATATATATATATATATATATATATATATATATATATATATATATTGTTACGTATATGTAATTAAATTGCTTGTGTGCTAGTTTTAAAATTCTTTTTTATTTTATTTTTGTTTCATTACATTTTATTGTAATGGTTATTGTAGGGATTCAAAATTCTTTTTCAGTAATTCTGTTTATCTAAGACGTAAAACGTATTACATTAGTAATATTTTTAGTTTACCTTAGTCCGCGGTAGTGTAATCGCTACCCGAATACGATTGGCTGTTTTCAAGATCCTTTTCGACCTACGTGTTAATCTGGATAAACAATGTGTTATTTTTAAATTTATTTTAGAGTGATAGTCTAGTTCTTAGATAGAGCTACGTGCAAATTGGCAAATATCTTATTACGTATTTCAAGTGTTATTAGATCACGTAGTCTGGCTTGCGAGAACGGGATGATAATTCGGGTGAATATATAACCCTTTCTGAGCGCTAGTCAGTCAGTTGTATTCCTGATATCTAGAAGGCCGGATAGGTTACCAGATTGTTTTGAAATTCATTGGTGTTTGGAATTTAAATAATTTATTCTCTAGAAAACCAAACGAGTGTACTGTTTTATAAATTCTGGGAGAAAGAAATTCAGTGGAAATTTATTCTGGAATTATTCGGAAACATAAACTGATTCAATTGAGGAATTGTTATTTTGTACAAGCACCACATCTGACGTCATCGCCTTCCATTTTGGTACGTCGTCGAGATTCGAACCTGGATTCTAATAGAACTATTTAGTGATAGGACTTGTATTTTTCATTCTTAGGATTAAATTTTGAATTATATTCATAAACCGTAAGTCGCCATTTTCCAATTTTTACATTGTTTTCTACAGAAATAAATTATTTTGTTAAAATATACAAAGCTTGTTGACTTCACTCTTTTCTTCTGTTACATTTGTACGAGTCTATACGTAATAAGATATATATATATATATATATATATATATATATATATATATATATATATATATATATATATATATATATATATATATATATATATATATATATATATATAGAATGTAATACAAATCATATGACGAATAACAGCCCTTTCAAGCAAATTGGATCCAGAAAGGGATCACGTGTGTCAGGGATTGATTGAGATAAATGCAATAAACTGACGACGAACAGTGCAAAACTAGTATCTAACTAGACTGAGCGCTTTCGACTTTTAATGGGTCTTTTTCAAAGGCATATATAAAACATAGACAAAACAAATAAATAAAACACAAAAACCGTTATATATATATATAAATAATATTTTGATGTTTTTTATTGTATGTGTGCATTACGTGTAAATAGGAATACGATCATCAAGATAGAGATTTCAAATTGCTGTATAGCTGAATTCGAGATTGACATTTTTAGAAATTGGTCAAAATAGATTCGATGTTTGCTATTAACGGCCCAAAGAATGAGGAAATGTGAACCATCAAATCTGGTATAAATGCATCAGATCTGGTACAGTCCAGCGATCTACTTCCATCACGGCAAACTTGTAAAAGTATCCACGACTGGTGAAGTGTGACTTGATGTAGAGACAATGTATACACCATTACTCCAGTAAATTATGTGGTCCGACTGTACTAATACATTATAGATAGTGTCATACTGTAAATAAATGTGACAAGGGGACAGTTAATTCTTGCGTTGGCATACATACCTGGTATGGATTCTGGCCGCGATTGTTCATGCCGTTCGACATTGCGTGAGAGCTTTGGTTGTTTCTGGACAAACTGGATGCCGTCATTTGGTTTGTAAGATTCCTGATTGTTTCCATTTGGAACAGCCTCTTCATTGCTCGAACGAAAACGAACTATCCTTTCTATAAAGCCTTAGCCATTAAGACCTTTGTCCTACGTTTGATTCTGGACAAACATACTGAGTCTTTGTATTAATTATTCTGTTTTTGCAAAGAAGCCTTGTATTTTCGGATATAGTACCTGGCTACGTAGGAACAGTCATAAATATTAAAGCTGCCATGTTCTAAAGAAGACAAAGAAACTTCTTTTTAACCTAGACTAAATTTTGTTTATATTTTCAGATCAGTGCATTCGAATTAATAGTGTATACAAGAAGGCTAATATTTTCTCTTGTATCAGAGGGACTAGTTTTGGACAAATTGTTTACTTAAGGTGTTTTTAAAATAACGTTTGTCTACTTATTGATCGTAATAGTTCTATCTCCCAAAGGAATTAGAGCAATGTTTTACATACTTTTTCCAAATTACGATATATTTGCAAATGAATTTCAATATGCAACGTTCAAACAGTGCTCAACATCATTAGATTTTATCACAATGATGCACTCAGCTTTGCTTTTTACTATATGCCCAATTATGCGTCAGTTTATAGAACCTGTGATACAAAATTGGTGACAACCAAAGTATACACAATCAAAATTGTACTTGTCATGATAAGAATAATGTGATCGTGGCCAGTTATGTTTGTTTGTTGGGGTTTTTTTGCCACTTGTAATCGAGACACACGACGTGTAACATAGACACACGAGTAAACACATGAGTTGTCGAGGAGCAGAAATTACGCATCAAAATACAATGCTGTGAGCTTAAGAAGATACAATTTTTACAATGTGTCAGGGTTATGGCAAGTTTGATAAAATCAGATCGGAAGTGTTACGAGTCTTTTAAGAGACAGTTGTATCATGTAAATTTAGCTTAGCTTTACAGTTAGACGCTGACAAACCTATTCACGGGAGAAACATTTTAAATCTTGGTCAATGCAGTCCCAGAGAACATGCAGGGGCAGGTAAAGCTACAATAAGATAAAAAAGCTGACATCCACGTGGAAATCGACACGCATCTTCCTTCATCATACATTCACTGAAACAAGCAGTGCCATATTGTATTGTCTTGTGCCATATTGTGTTGTCTTGTGCGATTTTCTTCATGGCGAAATAATTAAATGTACACATTTTCTTCTTTCATTATGGAACACAACTTATTTACAATATGAATACAGTCGTTCTTTCAACCTTTCCAAATGTGCGCTTGATGTATTCCAAGCACTGAAACTGTTGTGTAATGCTATTTCCGAAACTCAGCCAAAGTTATATCACTGCCAATGATTCCGAGTTCGATAAGGTTACGTCAAAAATACACATCCAATCTGCCCTGACTTTTTGGTTCCTCATTTCTTAGACGTGTGACTTGATGGAACTCTTTACCACACAAACCTTTCCAGGCAACGAGGCTTTCGTGTCAATATGATACACAAACAGGTTTATGAAACTGTATACACAGCATACAATACACAACATAATAAAGTCACATAGAAGACTGGCGACAACACTGCAATTAAATATGAACTGAAAATTCGTAACTAAAATATGCATGACAGATGTGACCACAGCTATGAGATTAAGGGGCCACTATTAAGGTTGTTTCAGATTTATAAATATTAAATGTACGTCTGGGATAAACTTTCAGGTAGGGCACACCACTCCTATTCATCATTTTTTCACTATTGCACGAGCATATTGTGTATCTCTTACTCTGTGAATATAAAAATATGAAGTGATTCTGGCATAATTTTGTGACAGCTGTATGACACGTAAATATCGCATTTCTTTTTCATGGAAATATAAACTTTGTCATTCACTTAAAAGATTTGGATCCATTTCGCAATATCATCATTTCGTACAAAAGGCTTCAATCTCAACTGCATATTATCATCAGTCCACTTCAAGCACTGTTCAGGAAGTATGACAGAAAATCTAAATTTTACGAGGATGACATTTAACCTGAGATGAAAAGGCAACGACATTTATCATCATTTGTTACCTTGTTAGAATTTATCACTGCCTTTGCTCATTACAAACACTTTGAAAGTGCTTTACAGAAAAATGTCAACCAAAGTTTGCCCTGCATCAGACTGTTGATTCTGTCTCTATAAATGTCTGTCGCTTTGCTTGGTTTTTATGACTTAGTACCGGTGTACTAGTACCATTAACCATTTTAATGTACTTAGAAAGGAACGTCAAGTGTACCGACTAGAGAACTAAATGGCCCGATTAATAGCCTCACTTGATCTGGTTCAAGATAGTCAATAGCTGGTTCGTCATATCTCTAAGTACTGACCACACCTGTTAAGAACTACTCAAGTATATTGTCCTTATTACTCTTACATTTCCAACGTGTACAATATCCAAAGCGCATGCCCTCCGCGACAAGAGGTAAAGTGGAAGGGTTACCTACGATTCGCGCGGAAGGTATCAGGTTATATTTGTACGTTTTACTTTCCTGTGTGCTGTAGTGACATATGTTTTTGTTCTTGTAAAACTTCCTAAGTACCTGATTTGTAGGTGCACACTTTTAGATACGAATGTAATTTTCCAAGTGGTTTAACAACAACGTCGTTTCTGAAATTGCGCGCAACTCTCTTGTGGTTAACGTCCAATCAGGTGCTGAAAATACACACCACTCTCTTCTGTATTAACTTCTAAAAAGCTTATAGCTACCACTAACAAAGAACCTAGCTTATACTTACATCGAGTTTCTTTATTTTGTGACAAGTTATGAGCAGTAATAACTCCTCTGCGTGTTCAAATCACTATTATTAATATGTAATATACATGATTATTTAAATGTAATATTTACACCTTTTTGGAAAAAAATATGCGCATGTATAGTAATCAAAAAGTGGTACTAGTCAATTGTTAAAATGCAATCGAAGTTGTTCAATAAATTATAAAAAAAGTGCGTGCGCGCTTTTGTGTGTGTGTGTATATATATATATATATATATATATATATATACTACGTCATCTCTGATAGTGCCAGTCCTTCACAACTTCTACAAACCCATATATAATGCTTCAACACATTGTAAATACGTTTCTTTCAATATTTGTTTTCAAAGAAAAGCAATTCAATTTTCATTGTGTGTCAGTCAACCCTTATAGTGTCTGTGATTTACACAATATAAGCACGTACATGTACAATACTAGTGTATAAATATAGTGCTGTCTTTGCGTTTCGCTGAGTTGATCAGCGCATACATTTTTATGCATCTTGTGTCTTTAACCTCCCGGCACCCCACAATCGCCAATAAACTAAATTATTAAATGTTGCGGTTTGTTTTTGCGAAAGAATATCAATCAAAACTAACTCTTCCACCATTTACTTACATGAGCTGTGTGTGTGTGTGTGTGTGTGTGGTATAGTCATTTCATGCAACAAATATCATCTACTAACATCTTTTGTATTAGTGGTTTGAATTGATTTCCTTCAGCTAGCACTAATCTCTCTCTCTCTCTCTCTCTCTCTCTCTCTCTCTCTCTCTCTCTCTCTTCCCATGTAGAAATTAGGCCCATAAGACATTATTTAATGACAAGTTTACAAGCCAGCAAATAAATAAAACATATCCAAAGCGCTAATGAACATTTTGCCTTTAAAAAGACACCCCATCCCATCTCCCAAAAATACCGCTTAATATCCTTTAATCTGAGAGTGCAAACAAATATGTGCTGTCGTTCGAAAGTTTCTGAAGTTAGCTTGTTCGTAGGTTAATCCTAGGATGCTACACTTTTACTTTCACTAATGACTCTCTCCACTCACCCACCATCGCTTAGATCTATTATTTATTCTTATAACATTCCCATCAACTATCATCATCTTCTGTATAAGTGGTTGGTATCGTCGATAAAAGTATTCTGATGAATAGTTTGAGGAAACTAACAAACAACAGCCAATACATGAATTGCACACATTATTTGGTGTGTGTGTGGAGGGGATATATATATATATATATATATATATATATATATATATATATATATATATATATATATATATATATATATATATATATAGTTGCATGAATGAGAATATGACACCAATAAGAATACATTTTACCACTGTGAATGCTGCAATTCAATATTCATTGACCTGATCTCGATTTTGGCATATACAGGTAACATGATATAAATGAGATAGGTAATTTCGAAGGAACCAAAGCCACGTAAGAAGCAACATAAAACAACGCAACATTACATTAATATATTTATTGCATTGTGTCTCAAAAGTGAAATTTGCTGTCAGAAAAAAATGCATAATTCAAATTTGTTTTGGTAAAATACACCTCTGACACAAATATTAATGACACTCTAGGAAATGGACGGAAATAAGTATATTTGTAATCTTTAAATGACTCTTAAAACTAATACTTGACTTAATCCTCAAAATAACACTTGACTTAATCCTCAAAATAACACTTGACTTAATCCTCAAAATAACACTTTACTCAATCATCATGATCATGATCACAAATTAAAGTCACGTTTGCTAAAATTGTTTAGGAAGCTGAAAGTATCAGCAGACTTAAATATTATTTACAGTTGTGTCCCTCAAATTAAATATATAAATACACACATAAACTCAACTCTGATGGATTTGTCACACGCATTGTAACTGTGCATGATAAAATTCATGAAGAATAACATGCAAGATGCAGGTGCTTCATATCTTGAAGACCACTCACAGTGTATCAATAGATAACTAATTAGAACAGCGTTTTCAAACAAGAACAAATTTGGTCGAGCCTTGTATAACAGCTCTTACGAAAACGACAATTATAAGCCAACAGGATCTGCTTGTAACTTCTGTTTCTTTCAATAACTTCAGATTTCTAATGTTTTGTTTCTGAATGATACAGTTCAGAAACAGAAATATTTACATTTGTATGTGAACGAAAACAAAAAAGATATTGTCATCTTGCCCTAAAAGATCATGATATTGGCGGAAATAAATAAGGACACTAAGATACGCAAATAAGAATATTTTGCTTCCACGGGAAATGGCATTGGCAAGATAATATCTGACATTTCAAAATAAATATTGAATGTATGACCAGCAGCTAACTCAAGTCTAACTAAAGTAGAAAACATTTTAATTCTTGTTGTATTCAGAAACCGCAATGGTTTGTCTCTAATGCGAAATTTAATGAACTAGTAAAAAACATTCTAAAATAAACATGTTTTGCTGCAATGGCGTCCTCCCAGTTTTGGTCATTGTTAGTAAAACTTACGCACTTTTGAAGCTTAAACTACTTCTTTGTTGTCACGCCTTTAGTGGTTTTCAAAGTAAATTTGATGAGTAATCCTGAATATCAACACTTAAAAGTGTCGATTCAAAAAGCGGAAATAAATTGCAATTAATACATCTTATTTTTTACATAGTTTTCACAGGAAATTACGCGCTGAATTTGCGCGTGCTGAATAAGAAACGAGGAATTAATCACATATTATTATTTCATCACATTTCTTGCTAATCCATTTAAGAATCATGAATTAGCGACAAATGGGACCGACTTCTGTGGAGTAAGCTGGACAGCGATTAATGAATGCTGCAGTGTCTTTTCTATTTTAACGTTGCATCTTGACATGATTATCACCACCATGATCAAGATATTTAGATACAAAATGAAATAAAACACTGTAACTCAGATGAATATAGTACAGAGTTGTAAAGGTGGATGTCGAGAACAGGTTCAGTAGAGTGAGAACCTCTGCCCAATTAGGCTACGTGTAGAAACGGCCTGTACTTGTGAAGGCACGATTGAGGAAATAAATTTTTATAAATAAAGAGGTACCTAATTTTAATATTTAAGTGTTAATGTGTATTAAACAGATAGTTTGAATCATTGAAGAGAACCATTCAGATGCAAATACATGATACAAATATCATAATTATGGTCACGGTGTGTATTCAGACATAATTTCCGAAACGTATTAAAACAAAACCCATAACAGCACCATAAATGGACAGCACATTACATCCAACACGTTTTCAAGCAATTATTAATGCAATAACATTTTGGGTCGCATTCGGTTTGTTATAACAGTTGAATACACGGCAATTACATGCCCAATATCGTTTCACAACAGAGATATAAGAATCGTAGATGATTGTGTACCAAAGGATACATAAGGACACAGACGAATAAATGTATAAAATGACTGGAAATCCATCTCATTTCCAATCTATACTATAGTTGTCGATGTTTACTTTGAAATAACTTCAGTTTGGTTGAATTGTCGAATGAAGACCTATGCACTGAAGGTTTGCTGTGATCTTCATTGAACAGATTAATGGCGGTATTTATCCTTCCTGCTAGAGGTTGAATTTATGATCTAATTCTTTCTCATCTGTGGATTTTTCGGTCGGGAAGTAGGGGAAACTATTCTATTGTGGCTCCGAATTCATAAATCAAACGTCGTCATTATGTCTCGTTTTATGATATCTAAACATTGTTTGATTAAAAAAAAAAATTAAAACCTTTTCAAATATTCATATTAGTCACACAGATTCATATCCAAACAGCATATTTATATCTTATTAAACATCTTCAACAGCTGGCGTTCGATAGTCGTCGTTATTTCATACAGACGGGCTCTGGTTTCAGTATCAAAGAAGCGAAGACTTCTCATATTATATAATACGTATATCACGACTATGAAATTCTCTCAGAGGAGTGACATTTCTCCTCATTAAGGGAGCGCTGTGGAATAATAATAATAATAATAATAATAATAATAATAATAATAATAATAATAAATCAATATATGCATTAAAATGACAGTATTAACATTATATAGAAATAACATGCGATCAGCGTTTAGATTGCTGCAGGCATGACCCTTCGTGTCTATCAAAGAGCCTTTATGATTATTAAGACTCGATCTTGTTATCATCTCTGGCGTACGAAATACTTCCGAAGATTTTTCATCGGTTTTGAGCACTAATATATCACATAAGAGGACCTAGGACGATAAAAAATGTATTTGATGATATAAACGGTTCCTTATATATTCCAACAAGTGCTGAAGCAGTGGGCACCATATTCAGTTTTGCGGCCTAGAATCTCACATGCTGCCTTGTTACAGGAGATGCAGATTCATCAACGGGCGGAAAGCTGGAAATCTTCCTTTTTCTGAATTTCCGTATCCGGTGCCGATTATAGAATATCACAACAAATATCGGAATGGATGCAAGAGTAATTAAGATTAGCAAGATTGCCACGCCAAGAACGGCATTGTCTTTCGATCTGGTAGCATACACCATGAGCAATATTCCTGAAAGAAGAGAATGAATTAATTGCAGGTTTTTTTCCATTCCATTAAAATATTATTACTGATTTGTTACATTATACATTGTTTCTTTTATCGAGCAGCTAGGATGCAGACAAAGAGCACTGTTGGTGTTGAAAACGTACTTAACTCAACAAATTCTGGATCGTCGGGCGAATCAGTCACTTCCGAGATATCGGATGTTTGGGAGAAACAAATGGAACATAAGCAGCTGCAATAACACAACCCAATATTAGCTAATCCGAGTTTATCTACAGAGATAGAAAAGACTCGTACCCAGCTGATACGTGAAATTTGTATATAAATATTGCCAGACAGAAAACTGGTTTATGAAATCTAGCTACACAACGTTTGTTATTGCGGGAGCATGACCATTTTTAGATTAAACAAAGAAACAAAAATCTTTATTTCCAAACTTTTTGTAAAACATTTTCTATATACCATTTTTTGACTGTAATCACAGTGTCGAAAACTTCACACATAGATTGTACCCGAAAATCTTTCTGCAAGATAATTTGTGAGTGGAACAGTTGCAAATTTGTGAAGTGATAGAGATGAATTTATTAAAGAATGTGTGTGTGTGTGTGTGTGTGTGTGTGTGTGTGTGTGTGTGACGCGCGGATGCTGTGACTACAGCGTGAAAGCATCATAATGCGAGAGGAACCCACTGAGTGTCGTGTACGTTATTAATGCAGTGCAAAGTCCTGATACTATGACAGGACCTCATAGTGTGTCGTCGTTATGCATCACTATTCGTTAATGAATGCATTGAGATGTTTACGCAATGAGAATTCCTCTGCGTGAAAATGTTTGAAAGAATATAAAAATTGATGTTCTGAAATTATTTCAAAACTTTTAGCAAATTAAATTATGCTCCATTTCTAGCAATAAACACATAGATATTGTGTATTAGTGTTTATAGCCAGGTTTCTATCTTTAATTTTTCTTTTTATAAGAAGCCATCACTGGAAAGGCGTGAAACATTGGTTATTTCCATGACTGGACAAGTTGGCTGGTATCTACCAGTATCCATTCTATGTCCTATTCGTTCACTCACCCATGTATCGAGTGAGTGAGACACAGTTTATCGTTTATCTGATGACGAAAAGTTTGGCTTTTGATTTGGAAATACTGTTATATCGTATCTTAGGAATGAATAAATTTAGAAAAAAAATTGTTACCTGCTGGGAATATTACAAGATATACGAAACCTATGGCAACTCCAGACAAACAGCCACCGATACAGCAGAGTCCGGACGGCTCATCTGCAAGAATAGATAAAATATGTGTTATTACCTATATCTACAGTCAGTCATGCCTTAGAGGTTGCATCTATTAAAAGACCAACCTGTCTTAAGCGGACACCTTCATTCTCAGCGTACCTACAACCAGAGTTTAGAAGAAATAAATCTACATAAAAATGTAACAAAAGACAAAACAACGAAATAACATTTGTTTTCATATACCACTTTATTTGACATCCCAAAAATGACTGCTTAACACAGATCCAACTCATATTTCGTATATTTATGTATAAATAGACAATATGAAATTCCATTTATTTTGGAATACAGTACGTTAGTAAAGTCGGAATTTTGGACAAGATCTGGTGAAATCTTTTTTTTTTTTAATGCCAGTTTTCACTACTGAGACCGGGTCGAAAGCAACCGAATATTCCATTCGAGCTTTGTTTTTTTCTTCTATTTACTGTTTTTATAAACCGCATAAATTATATCTCATTAGAAGTAAAAAAAATAACGTCGCTACACCCCACACCGATACAGTTCTTTCAAGCAATGTAGCTGTTATAATCAACTGTAGCAGAAAACGTAATGATTATGGACCCATTTTGAACATTACTCCATGTATTTTGGCCATATGATTTTGACCAAATGACTTTAAACAAGCACAGGAAAAAACCGTATATTCTAATTAATTTTATTTGATTGGAGCACCAAGATTACATTATTGTAATTACATGTAGGTAAGATATTTAACTAACTGTCGTTATAACAAACAATGTATATTTTGTTTCCAAAACTTCATATTTATTTTATGACTTTTTCTCTCTGGTAATTATTGTGTGAAGTCATCGGTACATGTGTCCTCCTGTACATTTATTGGAGTTATTTAAAATAGCTTTGAAATGTTTTAGAAACCACTAAAAAATAAATGAGTTGTTCTAGTGGCCAAAATGGGTACATAAACCTTAATATATAACCTCGTCAAATCGACGATAGATAAATAACACTTGTTATAACAGTTTATTGAACTATGTTGGTACATTAGGAAATTAACTCTGATATGATGGAATGGTGTGGGGTGTGTGTGAGCATGAATGTTGTTAATTGTACATATAATTGGATGCATGAAGGCACATACAGGCATATAAGAACAACTCCAGCACATAGACATTTCCATGCACTACGAATTATAAAGAGGAAATTCGAATGAAGTGTATGTTGACTTAACAGGTAAATACAATGGATTCTTTACCATTGAATGTAAATGAAGTTGAGCGATAACATCTTCGGGCTCAGAAAGTATAAACCTCTTGAAATGAAGGATTGAGACCAAGTTGTTATTTATTATGTTCGGTAAGGATCTATATTTCTTAAACAGGATGGTTACAGCCAAATTATTCATATTGCTAAATAGAATTTCGTTCATTAAGGCAAAATCACGCACTTTTATACTTTGCTGTTTCAAACAAGTCCAAAATTTAAAGAATGGTTTTGGATATATATATATATATATATATATATATATATATATATATATATATATATATATATACAATAAAAGAAAGACTATTTAGCTTCATTTTTGTACGAAGGCAAGAAAACAAGAGACATTTTATACAAATTTAATGTGGATAACAATAACGAAGGCAAGAAAACAAGAGACATTTTATACAAATTTAATGTGGATAACAATAACGAAGGCAAGAAAACAAGAGACATTTTATACAAATTTAATGTGGGTAACAATACGTAATTGTTTCCAACGCAAGGTAAGATAATACAAGTTTATCTAAAATATGATAAATGATGAACTATTTGCATTTCAGTATTTTATATTTAGTTTTGTAGCATGAAGTCAACAAAGCGTGTTGTCACGAAATGTCGTTTATTTACAGTCATGAATTAATACAAGTAATGACTAATACCAATATGGTCGGTGTCAAAACACTTCATCGTTTATGTAATAAATCAGTTTACCCTGGCAATAAAACAAAATATTTGACGTCAGAACCATAACATCTCAACTGCAAGTGTGACATGACTCATGATAAAGTATACATATATTTTACGATCTTCGTACACTAAAGTTTTGCATGATGTGTGCATATATGGGCATTTGACCACAACCTTTTCATTTGATGATCTAGGAATATAACATTACGATAACTGAACGCGTTTAAAAAAATTATTCTAATTACTGCACACAACCTTTAGCCAGTTCGAAAATGGGGAAAATGTAAGCGCGTTTACATACAATGGATGGAGCTTCATAGAATATTCATTCGTTTATTTATATTTATTACTTCGTGAAATTCAATATTGATATGGATAGATTATCATGTCGATGATTACACGGATAACGTTGTTCAACATGTAGAGAGATGGATGACCTTATCCTCTGATAACTTTCACACCCATCTTAGTGCCATTTTATATGTTCCTGTAGCTACCAGTTAAATATAGACGTACGGAATAACATTTAGTTATCTCAGATGTGAAGTGCATATGTATTTAATTCCACACAATGGTTACTCATTTGGAGAGGTTACTTTTTCCAACGAAAAGCGATGGGACAGAAAAGGCTTGATCTTTTCTACAAATATGTTTGTGAATGAAATCCGTTATGGGGTGTCATATGCATGTACACTGAAAAAGAAGATCGTCTTGAAATTCGGCTTAGTTCTCACCAGTTTGAGTTCAGTTGATTTTCATGCAAGTTTGGAAATGAAATAAATCAGGTCGGAAAAATTTGTATATCTTCGGCACAACGGGGATGGGGTAATGTGTCCCATGCTCCTTCGTGTCGCAGGGAGGTATGAAGCGCCTAATCATTGTTTAATGATACGAGCATTTCCATCAAGATGTAATACTTCAATTTCCATCAAGATGTAATACTTCATTGGAATATCTTTCGTTACGTACTAAGGCTAATTTTCAGAGAAAAAAAACCCCCTGAACAAACACATAACAAAGAAAACAAAAAACAATCCCAGACAAATTTATGTAATTTAAATATAACAGAACAGATAAAATACATTTTTGTGAGGTGAAGATGAGACAAGACAGGGTGATTTAAGGGTGACTAGGAGTTAAATGAAAAGGGAGAGGGCAAAGATTGGTCCTTCTAAACTATTCTAGCTGGATTAAAGTAAAGTAAGTTGAATAATGACCAGAAATGATGATAGAATTAGAGACATGGATAATGACTTAGAAGTCAGGGAAAGACACAGAAGATTAAGACGGTGGAACGGAGAAATGGGCGGTGGAGAAGGAAGCTTCCAATTCTATCTACATGTGGCGCTGTATTTACCTTCATCGTCTCCTTCTTCCGTATCTGCCGAATCGGCCGTATCCTTGTGTTTCCTGACGGTATAACTCCGATCTAAGACGTGCACGGTCATATTCGGGGTAACGTTCCCTCTTTGTGCTTAATTATGTTTGATTTTATTTATAATTAGTATGGCCGTGTCCTAACTGGCCTCGCGTATCAAACACTGAAATCAGGCCATTTACTTCAGCAAGCTGAATATAGTCACAGGTTGACGATATTATTGAATTCAAAAGTATATTGGCAAATTTTGTTGACTACAGTGACTGAAATATGCTCATATGGCACTCTAGCATACAACCAAACACGAAATCCACATTGAATGACTATCACGTTTCCTTAGCTCTTATGAACTGTTTATATCCGTATTGATAACTAATCGGTCTATGCAAGATCCTGTACGTCATTTTTAGCTTTTATTTAAGACCACTATTGTTATGTGTAGCTGTACCGTTATTATATTATTTGTACACGTGGTACTCGGTATTGATTATACCAACTAAAAAGAATCAGTCAAGCGCAGTCGATTGGGATCGAAGGTAAAAATAACGAGATTGTCACGTGACTAATCCAAGCTGTTGGTGTACGAGGATACTTATTACTAATGCATGGATAATAATACAGTTAGTTCCACTGATGATCTACCTTGTTGCTATGCAACGGGTAGATGGACATACTACAAAAGGTGGAGATCTCACCTTCGTATTCTGTTGACATAGATCGAGCTTCAAGGAAGTGATTTTTTTTTTAATGAATTAACAGCTGTATTTATAACAATTTACGTTCTTTGAAGACTTTCCAGTGCATTTATTGTGTATTTAGCATTGAGCGATTAGCGCGCATAATATAAAGAACGAATATAGATATATAAAAGCGCGCTCGCGGAAAAAGACACTAAATATTTTTTTTATATCATTCTACACTGACTCAAAATAAAAAATGCATTGGGTTGACCGCCTCTGTGAAATTAATATTCACTAAGCGACTATTCAGGAAATGAATATCAAGCGTTTAATCGAAGCTGATGTGAATACATATTTCAGGAAATGAGCATCAAGCGTTTACTCAAAGTACATGTGAATACATATTTCTGATGCAAAGTTTCATACACATATTAATGGCTCTTGCGTTAATGTTTGGTTTTGGATTGCAGACAATCTGAAATCCTTACTAATTTTCCCAAAATGTTCGACGGATTAAGAGATCTGTAAAACTTCATTTGATATAAATGTGGAAAATGGTAGGAATGCTTATTGTATGAAACAATGACTTGATGTATGAATTATATAATAATAATAATAATAATAATAATAATACATTTATTTAGATTTACTAGAAGCATTACGCTTTGACTTAGTTAAATATTTCATGACAAAAAGGAAATTAGAGATCAGGCGGATTTCAAGATATAGACTAAATTTGTGCACTACAAACTTAAATGGACAAATACAGTTCGATAATACAACTTACATTCAAAACAGTAAGTGTCAATCCTGGTTACCTGGAAAGGTTTAAAAATTTTATGCTAACTATGGAATAAATTTCGAATATATTGTCTTTTGTGAAGAATGTTGCGGTAGCCTGATATTTTCCAATTGTGACACATTGACCTTTGAACCAGACTCTCCACTTCTCATGAATATTCCATCTCCTCTGGCCATGCACAATCTAATAATGATAATGCTCTGAAACAGAAAAAAGCAAACACATTCTTACAAATTTTATCTATTTATCATAAAACCCACCAAATTATTTTATTTTACCCAGTGACATTGACCTTTGAACTTTTATATGTCACCAATATATCTGTCTTTGTGTACGCTGATTAACTTTGACATATCTGATGTCAATCTATTGATGAGGTGAAGAAAATTTCAAAAAGGTAATAAAATTTACTACTGTAACTTTAACTATTATGATTTGATCCATATTTTATATATATATATATATATATATATATATATATATATATATATATATATATATATATATATATATATATATATATATATATATATATATATATATGTGTGTGTGTGTGTGCGTGTGTGTGTGTGTGTGTGTGTGTGTGTGTGTGTTCGTTGTCTCATGGTGATCTAATGACCAATTATCATGAAAACAGAGATAGAATAAGAAAAAAAAATTCTGTAACATCCCAACAATTAAAATATCGTCCTTTCTCGTGAACTTGATTGTTGATTATTGTGCTGCCCCTCTTTAAGGATGTTCAGCGTCCCATGGAAAAAAATGCGTTAGCAAAATTTGGTGATTATTCACTGTTGGCAATATGACATATTGGACCTAAAGATAAACAAGCTTTAACAAGAAAGTTGACCTCCGACAGTGAGACGGAAGAATGAACTGAGTGACATTTTGACTGCTAAGTCTCGCTTTTTGCGCAGATGAGACACTGATGGAATTAAATCTATAATTTTTTTTAACATTTCGCTTTGTTTGGCCTTCTTGTTTACATACTTATTTTCAGATTTCGCCATTAAATAAAGTAACAGACATACAGGCAGCAGCGCATATGAGAGAGAGAGAGAGAGAGAGAGAGAGAGAGAGAGAGAGAGAGAGATTTCCTCCATATATTACGAAGAGTATTAATATGTAGTGTATACGGCAAAAGTTTAAAGTAGCAGTAATTAAATAATGTAATTAAATAATGTAATAACACACACTTACAAATGGTTATGCATGAATAAATGCTTATCAGGTGAACAATCACAATGAGAAATAAAGAAAAATTAATTGATATATCGTCAGGTCATGATTAGTTTTCAACATTTTCTGCATGTTATAACATTGGATTGCCATTTAAATGAACACAACTGATACGGTTGCTTTGAGCCTTTTATGCTACAGTGAAATGTAAATGAAATTCCATAAAAATAATTGAATGATTTGCATTATTAAACCTCAACCGGTTCGCAAGACACAATCTTGTAACAACAAATCTCATTAGTATTATAGGTAACACAATACTTATACTTATCCAAAATTGTTTACCACTTCTAAGTCATAGCTTCCTTAACACAAAACTACTGGGGCGATTATTCATAGAGACAATGTTGATACCAACAATTATAAACAATACAGAATATAGGATGTAAATAAAGTAAATAATAGGATTGTTGAAAACGTTTTGATAAAGAAATATTTCATTATACAGTAAAAAATGTTTTGAATAATTTTCCACATGGAAGCAACGGTTAAAATATATATAAGATGGAAACATATATGTTGTTCATTACTTGAAATAATTGGCAAATCACAGGTCGACATTTCCAAGGGAGTATTTACAAAATCCGTATTGGACATTGTACATCTAACCATGTATTCCATATTTATTAAAATTAAGACACCAAACATTTTTTACGGCCTTTTGTAATAAAACAAAATACGAATAGAGTGCGATTTGTGTAATTTGGATTTTTAACGCAGCTTTAACAATTTTTCAGTCATATCGCTACGATGTCTACAGTGTGGCAGTTTATTGTGATGTCTAGCACTGGGGCATCATGCCAAAGACATGTAACATGATGTCCCACACAGTCACACTATCCTGACATCGGGCCGACCAGTCATAGCACTAACCTCTCAATGCTGAGCGCCAATCGAGGCAGCTGCTAGTACCATTTTTATAAGTTTTTGGTATGACTCGGCCGGGGTTCGAACCCGAGACCTCCCGCATCCGAGGCGGACGCTGTACTACTTAGACCACCGGAACTGTCCACATACGAATAGAAGATGATCGACTACTGAAGTGCAAACTATCTGACAGCGAGTACACAGATGTGATGTATCAATGTCAGCATCATTTGGTAAAATACCTAATAAACTTAAGACAACCTGAGTTTTTGTATATACAGAAATACGTTTGAATATGCTTGGAGTAAAATCTATGACAACCTGAGTTTTTATATATACAGAAATACGTTGAATATGCGTGGCTCAAAATATCTAGCCTCAGAAGTATTCTGAGGGCATGGGTTAAACCAAGTTTCACAAACATACAACGTTTTGGGATATTGCAATAACTTCATACAAAATCCTAACTGTGAGCGGCTGGAATCCGTTATTATTTATTCCAATATCAATGTAACTGAATAAAGTACTTATACGTTTATCTTTTAACCTTTTTAAGATATGAGACTTTTTATTAAACACTCAAAACCATGAACCCCATGCCTTCTTTAATAGTCAGATGAAATTTCCTTGAATACTATAATGTTACTTTTTTATTTGAATTTCAATTTTATTTATTTCTCTTTACATTTAATCAGTGGCAGATCCTGACTTGGAAAGGCTTAAAATAAGCATAGTATCTGCTATGGTACGACGCTAGCAAGGGTTATCAAAAAAAAAAAAAAACCATTCTTACATCGTGGTAAAACATTGAGAATTTCATTTAAAAAAAATGTAAAGTCAACGGAAATCTATGTCACCTTGCGTTGTTGCTTTTAAAAGAGGAAATTTTGGAGGAAATTCTTGTAGAGAGGTCAACTCTGAGATACACATTTGAATAGGACAGGACAATCACATTCTGTATTCTGGAATTTATATCAGGAAGGCATAATTGGTGAAATAAGCCGTCATGCCATACGTTTTTGGTTTTCATTAGTGTAACAAACTTGTTTGCGGAAAAAATGAGATCCTTCTGTAAGCCTACCCTAATAGGATTAATTGCAAACTTAGAAAATTTAAGATCATTATATATTCTATTTTATAAAATATTTTCAAATATCTTACAAATAACTAGTACAAGCGTTATTGCGCGATCATTATTTGGACCACTTTCAGTTTCATGTACTCCCTTAAAACGAATTACCATCGGACGTTCCTTTAGTTGATCAGGAATAGAGCCAATATCAATATTAAGGTGAAAAGAGCAACCAAGGCTGGGTCTAAGTGTAACTTAAGGTCTTCACACATAAAGCTGAAAAGAGCGACCAAAGATGTTGGTCTAAGTGTAACTTAAGATGTTATTAGTGCACATTGTCTACTCCACTAGCTTTTCCATATTCAACATCAGAAAGTACATATGAAAGTTCATCGTGTGTGATGCAATCAAACTCTCCACCACAGAAAGACCCTTTCCATGATCCGACAATTTCGATGTGAATACAAAGTTTCAAAGTATATTTTCCAGCGATCTACAACATCTGCAGCAGCACGAAAAACAATTTCGCTGAATTGAGTTTCAAGGGGCCTTTAAGATTGCTATTTTCTTAAAATGGTAGTTCCCCAAAACTGGTTTTAATCTACTTCTGCAAATTGATTAATATCACCAGTTTCTTGCTTGAAATCATCTCATGCAATTCTATGTGGAGCCTTTGTGTTTTGTCTTTAACATATTTTATTTGTAATTTTGGCATTTACGTACTTTAAAAGACAAACAGGCCACGGTCCCTCAACGTCTGCTTGATTGTCTCTACTTTGTCTTATTTTCGCAGTCTCACTGAAGTTTCAAATAACGGTCCAATTCATTATTTCCTAAACGTTCGTACAGTATGGCGTTGATTTTGATACTGCTCCGTTTAAAGTCTACTACTAAACAGCAGTACAGTACTGGACTATTCAGGATTCATTGACTTAGACAAACCATCGTGTCAGTTTATTGATCAGAAGTATCGGACTCTGGTTGTCCAAATGAGGTGACGGAAAAGGATATCGAACTGGGTTTCAGGAAATATAGACAATTCATTGGAAGAAGGAAAGGTTCCACAATACAAGTCCAAGAAGACAAATTTTGTTTGAAATTAAATCAAACTCAGAACTGGGTGAGAAAAACTGTATCCAGAAGTAATAACAAATGTACTTTTTATATGTATATATGTTGCTGTTGCTTGATTGGTTTTAACGCGACTTTTAACAAACTATTGGCCACATAATGGAGACTGAGTGATTCTTCCCTAGGACATACTGATGCAGCCAACCCGGGCTAGCCTGGCTGGGTATTGTAACATGCGAGCACTGCATTTAAGTCCCAATGTCGCTGTTACGTGCAAAATGTCGTATATGCCAAATCATTTGAATAATACTGAATCTTGAAGATACTGGTCTAAAAAACATCGTTGAGTTCCATTAAAGCCGGATAATATCGACGTTTCATCTCATTATGAGCCATGTAATTCTCTCTCGAAACGAGAAACCTTGCCATTTTTCACATGTGTACGAATTAATCTGATGTTGATTGGCAACATCTGTGGGTCAACCGATTTCAGTCGAAAACTGGAACACAAGATTTGATGACGTCACAGTTATAAACATACCAGCTGATCACCAATATTCACCCGAGTCTTATTTTATCTAATGTACCCTTTTCTATTCTCAGATCCGCTTAAAAATGCGGGCTTGCCTCTGTTCATTCCCTCTTGAATCAATTTGCATGCCATGTTTGAGTATTCTTGTTATTAGATTAGTCACTAACGGAATTTGTCGAATGTATCACTCCGGAAAAAAGATCGGAATTACGAGCGACTTTCTTGACTGAATTCTGGGATGGCACCAGCAGCAGGGAAGGCGAACAGACCACTTTGCGTAGAGACCTTATTTTTGTAAAATAAAGGTTCCTACGAAGATAGGAAAAATTTGCCTGGTGGGGGGGGGGTGGTGTGTGTCTCAAAAAGCCGAGATACAAGGTCAATAACGTCAAATTGAAACCTCTAACCAACCAATTATTTCGGACCATTTTTTAAAAGCGGGTTTTTTTATTTATTTTTTTGTGTGCAGGGAGGGCGAACAGACCACTTTGCCTGAGACCTTATTTTACAAAAATAAAGGTTCCTACGAAGGCTAAAAAAAAGGTCAATGACGCTAAACCAAAGCCTCTAACCGAGATTATTTCCATACGGTTGAAAACGGATAATAAATCGTTTGGGTTAGCTCAGTTTTGTTATCAATCGCTGACGTATTTTTTTTCAAATTTTTATGCGATTTCATTTAAGCGTTGGTCACTCAGTATTGGTCATTCACCCTCTCTGCTGCTACCTTGATAAAATCAAGGACCAAAGATTTTATCCAGACCTACACGATATCTAGATCTTGGATCATGTAAATTTATCGTTATAAATCCGAACGGAACAGATTGTGCTTTTGAAAAGAAATTTTTAAATTTAATCATGTCCATATCCCCTGAACACCAAGTATAATAAATATTCTGCAGAGTATAATTATCTACTCCATTAAACACAACCAAAATATTACAGTTATCTCTGATTACCTTAGGTATTTGCGTATATCGTTGTGTAACATAAATCACGTCAGTATTTTTATGTCTACCTCGAGAAAATATTCTAGCTGGATTGGATTGTTTATCCAGCATAACATCATCGTCCACTACTAAATTATTAATAAGTCCATCTAGATCATCTATAGATGGTGCCTCATCGATATCGGTAATAAAATCAATAACATTGTTTCCATCTTCGTCCAATATTTTTGCATTTTCATTAAAATCTTTAAGTACCCCATAACACCGCTGATCATCTACAGATGGTGCTACCAAATATAACCTATCCCACTTGAGCCATCGCATTATTAGATTAAGCAATAATTGTGTTTTACCAGATCCAGATGGACCTATTATAATCATTCTGATAGAATTTGGAAGCGCTGGATGGTGCTTTACTGGTTCTTGTTTTCGTGTCGCTGAGAAATCAATTATATCCATATAATAAATAATATGAGTTTATATTGTGTTCGATGCAGGGCACCTACCGATACCACTGGATTAACGAGAATAACAACAAAAAATAAAAGACGTGAAATTACGGGTAAATGTGCAAAATGTGATACAAAAAAATATAAATTTATTTCTGCGTCGCAAATAGCGCGTGGTGGTGATATAGCCGCATCGTTAGGGAAATTGCCAGGAGCTCCGTGGGCCAAATACCCCGGTGAGAAACACCTTCCTGGATATAATTACTGTGGTCCTGGAACTCGACTTGATATCCGACTTGATGATCAAGATCAACCAAGACCCGGAGAGTATCCAGTAAATGATCAAGCATGTCATGTTCATGATGTTGCTTATAAAAGTAAAGATTTGAAACAGCGGCATCTCGCAGATGTGAAATTGATTCATGCGCTAAATGTTATACCTAATAAATCTCTCAGAGAAAAACTCGCTAGTTTTCTAGTAAAATCTGCCATGAAAGGTAAAATAATGCTCGGGGCTGGTAATTAATTATATAACTATTATAATGGAATCCATTTATTATTCCCCGAGAGGATATTGGAGAGGTAAAGCAGCAATCAGTAAACTTGCTGAAGCAGCAAAAGTTTCACGTAATATTGCTGCATCATGGTTAGCACGACAGGCAATATGGCAAATCTATCTACAACCACCTAAAAAAATACATTACGCACATTTTGATGTCAGCGTCCCTAATGAAGTTCATCAAGCAGATATTTTGTTTTTACCACACGATACTGTTAAAACACGTGGACGAAAATCACGCACGTACAAATACGCATTGACTGTTGTTGACGTTGCAAGTAGATATAAAGAAGCGGACCATTATCAACAAAGACAGCATCTGAAGTTGCATCTGCGTTTGAGCGAATTTATCAACGTGGTGGTCTACGATGGCCACAGTTATTACAAGTTGATCCTGGCAAAGAATTTCTTGGTGCAGTATTATCTTTGATGAAGCGACATAACGTTAAAATCAGACGAGGACATACTGAAATTCATCGTGATCAAGCAATTGTTGAACGATTTAATCGAACACTTGCTGAGCGGTTATTCGGATATCAATACGCAAAGGAAATATCTACTGATTTTAAGTCGGGTGAGCGATCTCGTGAATGGGTTGCAAGGTTACCAAGTGTGATATCTGCATTAAATAATGAAATTACTCGTGCAACTTCCATGAAACCTTCTAATGCAATAACAAAAAAATATATACCCCGTAGCGATAACGTACAACGCCGTGAACAGCCAGTATTAGGTAATGTAACTGTGAGATATTTATACGAACCAGGGGAGCTTGAGGGTGGGAAAAAAAGAGCTACTGACCCTATCTGGAGCGTGACCACACATACAATTTCTAGCGTGGTTAGATCCACTGGAAGACCTGCAATCTACAGACTAGATTCTACTGCCCCTCAGCGTGGATTTGTACGTGAACAATTACAAGTAATTCCTGCAGATACACAATTACCACCACGTTCACTTATGTAAATTAGCACCAGGGCGTCCAGCGCCTCGGCGTCGATTACATTCAAGACAGGTCAGCATCACATTTTCACGTGTATGACCAAGATCACTATTAATTCTGTCTACGGTAAATTGTCTTGGATTATTATTCGAATATTGCCATAAGATTATTGTGTTACAGCTTGCACAATGATTATTCTGTAGTTGCTTTAGTGTTATAATAAATTCAGTATCAATATCAAAGTCACGTTTATTTTTTTTTCACGTTGTTTATAACCCGCTAATTTTTTCTTTATTACAGCATCGTCATTAGTAATTTCCTCAGTTATCACGTAATCTATAATAACCCTATGTAGTTGAGTTATTCTTCTAACACGAGATACTGCAAGATGGACTAAGTTTGACCATTCGATACGATCATCTACAATCCAGATATTTGTATCAGAGATAGTTAATCCCTGTGACGAATGAATCGTTATAGCGTATCCTAACATCCATGGTGATTTTTCCATGTTTAATGCGCTCTCAACAACATCAATGGCAACCAAAACAATGTCATTCAGTACAAGATTTTGTACTCGGACATTTTCAGCGTCTCCACCTGGTATTTCAACTTCAATATTCTGTCGTCGAGTATCTGCTGGGCGATAGCACAAAGGTACAGGTAACGTTGGAAACTTTTCTTTATGCAACGTAAATAATTTCTTTTGCAGTTCATCACGAACTATCTTTCTACTTGCGACTATCAAATCAGCAGGCCTCCATAAAGTCCAAAAATCATTCATAGTTGTCTCTGGAATTACTTTACGCATTATCTCACATTGTATTTTATCTGGTTGTAGTCTGATTAATCTTTTAAACTCTTTCAGCGGCTCATCAATAGCTCTATGGTCATCATGTATTTCTTCATAATAATCTACATTATTCTTTAGCCATTCATGTGGAGACTGTCCAACAAGGGGTGGTGGTTGACCATGATCGCCACACATAATCACAGCAGTATTCTTTGTCAATAACCATTCAAGAAATGTTTTTAGTGTTTCTAACGACACCGTGCATATTTCGTCCCATATAATATACTTAGGTATATACTTTTCACCCATTCGCTCAGGAGTCCACGTGTCTTCGCACCATCTAAAGAAACTATGGTATGTACATGATTTTACTCCTCGTTCTTTTATTTCTCTAGCAAGTTTATGTGTAGGTGTCAAAACAATTATATCTGAACTATTATTCATAAATAAATTAATCGCACGAGTTGTTTTACCTGACCCTCCACACCCATTAAGATAAACAGTCTTATGTCTAGCTACAGGATCGTATACAGATGGTGCAGATGATTTTGATTCTTGTTTATTATTTCTGTAATATATTCCCTTAATTTCAACATCGGCAGATTCAGAATAACTAAGTATATTTTCTTGTTTTATCCTCCACGTCCCCCATTCACCATCACCGAGTAGCGGTTTTAATAAATCCTTATATTTTTTATGTATATAAAATGAATCCGTAGCGACTCTGACAGCGTGACGAGGAAATCTATTTATCATCGATAGTAGGTTTATCGAAACATAAGCTAACATCGAAGATCTTAAAATGAGTAAATTGTGGTGAGTCGCCATCAAGGTAGCTCACAATGGTACCTAGTTTTGTTCCATCTGATAAATAAGCATTACATCGACTTATAAATGTGTTTTTCTCCGTTGTATGAGCGATTATAAAATCTAGTTCAGCATCGTCCATAATCAATCTTGTACAATGTCGTTTATAATCGTATGAACCACCTTGAGTGAACTTACCGATTATCTTTCTACCAAGATCTTTTGCAAGTTTTTCATCATGCTCGTTCCTGCATTTACTTATTTTAATGACATGATCTTCGTCAATATCAGGGAATTCTTTCCTGGCATCATCGACACTAAATCTGTCCGGTTCTGGTAACCAAACTTGCTTCTGTGAACTATACGATATAATCGCTTCAGTTACTCTCAACGATATTAAAAATCCAGCATCAAGCATATACCGCAATAGTACTATCGGAACCCAACATTTTTCTGAAAAATGTCTTCCAAACCAAACATAAGTAATCGCATGGAGACCCTCTCTAAACTCGAATGATTCTACATAAGCAAATCCTGTTAGGTCAAAATCTGGTCCTTGGGGAAGGGGTCCGTTTATTGCAACCCTGGTCATCTCATGTGTAGGATGTCCGAGTTTCTTAAAATATTTAGAACATTCTCCATATCCAAGAAAACTCCCAGGATAACATGCAGCCATATCAATTGAGATAACGTCACTTTAATCGTATTTGGTATTCCATAATCCACCGTGTCCATATTCTATGCAACTTTTTTTGATATCTTCAAGGAATTCTGATAGTGTCGTTTTCCATGAATTTTTCTCCTGAGCGAAATGGGCAGCAACCGATGGTACGGTAAAACAGTTATTCAGTAATTGTCCAACTATGAGATCATCAGAGGTATATTTCAATGCAAGATGTTCCATTTCTTCATGAAGAGATTCTGTACGATAAATATCACCGTTAGGCCGTACAAATTGATCGTAATGTTCGTATTCTGAACTTTGAAACAACCAAACAGATACAGGGTCACTTTTACTAATATTTCTGATAAAATCAAATATATCACCATCATAAAATTTAACCGCTCTATCTCGTGGAAATATAGTTACTGCCATAGTCCATGCATGCGCGTTATGATGAATTATTGTTATTGGAGCTCCTCTTGATTCATATTTCGATTTATATAAAATCTCTCCGGTTAGCGTTTTTACTGTTATTGGGAATTTTAATTTCTTTTCTAGCTCAGCGACGTCTTTGATAGACGCTCCGGTATCTTTAACCGTTTCTGCCCATGTGTTTATTTTTTTACGTCTTAAATCTGTTAAGCCATTACCACGTATCGCATTTGTAAAATGTTCTGTAACTCGTTCAGCTACACAGTTTATTCTTGATATTTTCATCGGCTTGAGATCCGCAACATTAGGTTTATCATTTAGCGAATATATTGCGTAGACAACCGCAGTCATTGGATAACCTTGTACATAGTAAGGTTTATCAATACCAGTAAGTATTCCGGGCTTGGATCTGTTATTTAAGAGAACAATATTACCCCCGGACTGCACACGGACTGGATCACGCTTATCACGAATAATCCAGATATCGTCATCTGTCTCTACAATAAATTTTATTAAAATAAAATATTTTTGATTATCAAAGTGGTTAATAATAACCCTTCCTCGTTTGTCATTCATCATATTAACGATATGTCCTATCCTGAAAGTTGACCATACATGAGCAGCACCATCGTCACGAAATTCCTTCTTGGCTTCACGGATACGTTTAGCTATATCTACATTTGTTAAAGCTAGATCTTGCATTGAAACACTACATTTATATTCTGATAGTCTGTCAAGATCAAATCTGGCAGGGGAAGGTTCAATAACGGATAATTCCTCCATATAATTAAAACAAATATTTAAATTAAAATTTTAGTATATATATAATGATCGAAACAAAGAATTACTGCCACTGGCTGAAAATCGGACATACTTCTCCTTGTAACAGAGCATGCGTGAATGAATTCTGTAGCTACCATATGCAAAGTATCAAAAATGGAAGTACAGGACCAATACCATGTGTGCAATGCGGTGTTGGAGTCAGAGGAGAAACTCAATTGTGTTTAAAATGTGGCGGAAAAAAATACAGGGAATTAAAATGATATTATGACAAAAAAATACCTTGTCAGGTAAATCTCCTATAAAAACCGTAGAGGATTATCTGACCAGATTTCAGAATAATAATTTAGACAAATAATATTATTAAATAAATGGAGCAAAAAGAATTTGTAGCACATCCGATCATCAAAAACTACGAAGCGTCTCGTGATGGCGTGATCAGGAACTTCAGATTGAAAAAAACCAGTCGGTAGTCTTGATAAATTTGGTTATTTTAAATTTAATACCATTGGAAATAAAAATTATTTCTCACATAAATTCATATTCGAATGTTTTCGTGGAGTAGTTGAAAATGGACTTGTAGTTGATCATATTGATGGAGATCCCCAGAATAATCGGTTATCTAATCTGCAAGTTATAACACAGAGTCAGAATTCTAGACGTGGAAATACTGGAAGGTGTAAAGTATTCGTAAAGAGAGCTATTAAATCCATAAATACAGAAACAGACCAAGAAATGACCTTCCCATCAATAAACGCAGCTGCAAAACATTTTGGCACACATCCACAATCAGTACAATTTGTTGCAAATAAAACATACAAATCTGCATTTTCAATAAAATATAATCAGCGGATAATATTTGAATATATCTAACTCTGTCTTCCTAACAAAAACAGATAGTTCGACTGTCAGTTTTGCCAGGGTTTTTGTTCAGCCATAATTACAGTCCCTGACAGAGTCAGGGGTCCACCTTCACCGTCGCTGCTCTCAGCGTCACTATCATTTTTGACAGAATCAGATAGCATAATCTTTCTTAATTGCATTACACGATTGTCCACGATCTTTTTTCTTTCGTATTCACGAGACAGTTCGGATTTAACCTTTTCGATTGACTGTGCAAGAGGTGCAAATAGCTTTACCTGATTGTCGTTTACCATAGCTAGTGATTCAAGCATAGATTGATAAATTAATTTTATAAATCTGTAGTTTGAAGGTAGTGTATATTTATTTTCAAATTTTCTCTGTTGCAGTGATTCAAAATCGCACATAATTTTCTGAGGGTCGAGATTATCAGATATTTTATTCCGTTATGTTTTAGTTTTTTAATAGCACAGATAATATCATTGATGTTTTCATGGTTCATTATATATATATTTATATATTTAAAATAAAAAAAATATTAGCCCCCATGACTTTTTTTTTTTGTCAGGGGGCTGTTTTTGTGTGATATATGGTTATGAAATATATACAGATGGTTTATGATTTTGATTTCAGCACAACATATATTATATGGTTCAGATGGTTTATGATTTTGAATTTGATTTTGGACGGCACAAACATATAGATGATTCTATGAACATGAAATATATACAAATGGTGATGACGGGGGAATCTTGTCTACGTCTAACAGATTTTGTACACTCTCCCCCCATACAAAACCCCGGGGAGTGTAAAAGGTACACCACTCAAGGGTGTATGGTAGGAGAGTGTATTTTGTCTGTTGTGGATTTCGAGGAAATGCTCCGGGTTCCCCCAATTAAATAGCATCAGTCGCCAAATGCAAGATAATATATCTTCAGCATTTTTTGAGACTCGAACACGCGAGAGTCTGCAGAACTTCGATCTACGTCCAACCGTCTTACCACTTCGGCCATCGCTCTCTTATCAATAATACAGTTAAATTTAAGTATATAAAATATTTGCGCTGTCTCACAGGACTTGTATTACTAATGTAGCGTGAATTTACTTTAATTTTTCAAAATTAATAAAATAATCGCACGTATGAGTTATCGTGCGTTAAGGTCAAAATACATGTGTTAGAGCTAAAAATAACTCTACGTACTTGGTATATAAAACTGACGTGAGTTTAAGGTTATTAGAGTCAATATCCCTCTCTGTTACAAATTACTGATTCACTAACAGCGATGCTTACAGAGAGAAGATAGATCACTAAATAATTAACGAAAAACGATATATATCGTGTCCGTACGGGGACTGAAATACCTCTATAGATAACATGTATTACAAGGGAGATAATCATTTAATTTGCTCTACAGAGAGACAGAGCAGAGTTATCGCGCTTTATTATATATAATCAATTACAGTGAAAAAAAATAATTTTTATCCGTGTTTTTGAGAGAAAATCTCGTTTTTTGCATGAAAAGTACCTGAAAATCAACGAAAATTTACTAGATTTTTAGAAACCGTACGGGTCAAACCCCCAGGGTTTCTCTAAATGATTTTCATGTTTTTCAGCATTTTCTTCTCAAACATGTATAATTTTATCATTTTTTTGCTCGTTTTTTGATGATTATTTGTTGTTTTTTGCTCGAAATATGTTATTTTTCGTAAAAAATGTCAAAAAACACGAAAATCATTTAGAGAAACCTTGGGGGTTTGACCCGTACGAAATTAGAAATTTGACTAAAAAACAAGCAAAAAACGAGCAAAAATGACTAAAAAAACAAGCAAAAATAACATAAAACAAGCAAAAATAACATAAAACAAGTAAGTTTTCTCAGATCTATAATATTTTCTGAATAATGCCCCGATTGCAAAAGAATTTATTCGCTAAACGAACAATGTTTGGTGCGCTATCACATGTACTGTATAAGTACGACAACTCTACGAGCGTATATATAAATTAATATATAACGTCTCCCCTCTAAGGTCCACAATGTTGCCATCTTGATTTGTGAGTTTGAAATTCATTCTTGACAATAATGGATTATGTACACGCAAGTAGACCTGATTTATTGGCTCAGACACAATGAGCCATCCTGGTGGCGCTTGAATACTTGATGAATATAATATATATCCTTGCTGGGCCTGGTTAGATTTTGAAAGATCTACGTGGTAACTACTATCAATTATATCGCATACTAGATTCAGTGCGATTGTCGATCTGATGTTAACAATATTAGGCGAGATATGACGTCCTGCGCCATGTAAATCGTTATTATACTTAAGTATGGTTGGTGGTGGGGCTAATTTTCTCCATGAATCACATATTCTTTTAAACTGTTCATCAATAAAATCATTAACTGATTTCTTTAACTCGGACGAGTTAAATCCGGGAATGATGAATGTTGGTAGTTGTTCTTGCGTAATTCCGAAATGTTTAAGAAATACTGTTGTAAATAAACGATTGAGTGGAACACGCTGAACTGGATCGTTTTCATTAACTATATAACCCGTAATATATCCTCTTGTGTCTGGGTCTACTAATCTTTTTTCTCTGTTAACAATAACATTATTCATAAACTCTAGGTCTGAAGCAACTTGATTCAAATGTTGTATTGAGGCAATTATTTGATTTTTTAAATCATCGCTGTAATAAACATTAATGCTTGAAAATAAATTTCATAGATTATTAAATACACGTTCATGTTCAGATTTAATTGTATTAGAATATGAATTTATTAAATCAATATCAAGTATTGTTATTTTACCTTTTTTACCATTAATGGGTTTTATAAAATAGTCTTCTACTCTATCTATATAATGTATAACTCTATTATCACCAAAATATCGTTGCCATGGATAAGCATCTTTTACTTTTCGATATTCTGGAGGTTTATAAATATTTTTTTTTATCAGTAATGAAATCAGATCGTTGTGGTTCTGGTGGTCCTTGATAAATCGGTGGAATATCAGGCCATCCTAACACAGATCTAATCGAACTTTGATAAATATCTACGAGATAATCATGGGAATTTATTTCAATCACCGCTGATAATGTTGGTTCGTATACACCAATTGTTATTTTTTATTCTTTTCCTGTAATAGATTTAATTCTGCGCTGGAATTCATCGTTGATCTGTTCTATCTGATAACTACCAGTTGGAATACTAACTACTTGCCAATCGGGAGTTCCATCAGGTTTATTCTTATTTGCGAATACTAATGAATTATTTGGATGTTGTCCACCAAATGGTTTTGATCTAATATTAGGCCAGCTATAATAAACTCGAAGCTGCGCTAACGCTATTTCTTTTGCAGGAATTGCGGTTGGAAAGTTAACGCTAAACTCAGGATTGGTCGAACTTAATGAAATCATTGTAGTTTTTGATGGTATTGTATTAGTGACGATCTGTTGAAGTAACTCTCTTGACGTTGTCAAGGACTCAGACATTATTATTATTGTTATTATTTAATTCTCCATTTTGGCTATCGTTAGTAGCGATTATGAATGCTTCATCGTAGGTTTTCATTATTGTTGCAAATTCCTCGTCGGATATTTTACCATCACTAAGATAAAATGAAACACATGAAGTTAGTTTAGAATAGGCTGCTGTTGCCGTGTGTAATTTTATTATATACTCACGTAATTTATCATTTGTGCACGTAGATATCTTTTTAGCGATAATACTGAGAATACCTGCGCATGTTGTTGAAGTTGAAACAATAATCGTTACAATTGCTGGAGCTGTCATTGTTATCGTTGATAATAATAATCCAGATCCAGCAACAACAGCGGAAACCGAGTAAACAACTATGTCAATAACAACCATAAGTCTGCGATATTTTTTTACTTTTACTGTATAATTGTCAATGATATTTTTTAGTTTGGTCAGACATTCACATATTTGATTATATCTGTGACGTTGAACGTCGATTGAAGTTTCATTCATTATACTATGACGTTAAGTAATTAATTGGTGAGTTTGGTTACAAATTCCAGACACCACCAGTAACTAGCAGCAGCTGTATGTTTATCAGATATTCCAACGTAAATATTTCCTCAGAATCTTTATCCAATATTACAGATACAGTTCTAGAAGAATTACCAGTTGATGGAGATGTAGTAAATATTCTAAAATCTACACTGCTACGTACGGACAACCTATACACACCAGCAATTTCCGCAGTGTATTTGATGGTTTTATTTTGTGGTGTCCACGTGGCTGATCCTGATGCTACTGTGTACACGATATTGACGATCTGATTGTGAGGAATTTTAATCAGATTAGTTTTTTGAACAATATTAGGTATTCCACTAACAATATTATTGAGTTTTGTGTTAACGTCGGCTAGTTTTATGTCAACGATTGGTGGATCACCAAAAAAATCATGTACAGATTTGTTTATGTTTCTACGAAAATTTAAAAACGTTTGTACATGTCTAGTAAAAGTACCATTGAGTGTGGTCATTTCGTCATTGATTGTTTTTAGCGAAGTTGTCGTGGGAATGTTGCTATCGTCTACGTATTTCTTCGTTGCAGCATCAAAATCAGATTCTGGTGTTCTAAGATTATTAATACCATTATTATTCATGTTGAGAAATGCACCCATTATACCACCGTTGACTAACACATACTTAGATTCTTGATCGTCGACATAATTTTATTTCGATTCATGATAATGCTACCAGTAAATACATCGCCAGTTTTCTTGATATAATCATTAACTGACTTACCAGAATCTTGTATTTTACCTTGATCGGTAAAAGTAACGATATTATCAACCACTGCGGTAGGAATTCGTATAAGTACATCTGGCAGTTGTATATTGCTTGTCTTTAATCGTCCTTGTTTATCCTGGAAAACAACGACTTCATTTTGATCCACACTTGTAATATTTAATAAATCATCAATCTCATTTCTGAGTTGATCAAGAGTTGCATATTTAGATAAATCACCTTGCTGCTGAGTTTTACCACGAGCAGATCTTCCGTAAATGTCTACCATTATATTTATCAATATCTGTTTAAATGTGACAATGTGGTATATTCATGCACGACTTTATGAGGTGGTTTTGTTGATTTTGATATAGCATCAAGTACATTAAGTACTTCACGACTACATATTGGTGGATCAGTTAATGTTTGTGTTGGTAACGTTGAATACCAGATTGGAGCAGTATTATTGCTGACATAATGAAGAAATTCTTTTGGTGGCGCTAATCCATATGAATCAAAGTAAATAGTTCCACGTGGATCAATTGCATATCCAACCCAATGCGTGCCTGATCCAGAATTTTTATCGAGATTGATAATACCAGTTTCTAAATCGCTAGCGATTTTAGGTAATTGATCGCGCATGAAAACACCTCTGAAGTTTTTTATTTTTAGTTTTTTTAGCAGCATTGAGTAAATCAAAATTGGACATAGGCGATATCAGTAAACTGTCCCGGGAAGTCTTAGACCCTTTCCGTACCATGAATGTGGAGTCCCTTGCAATCTGAGACCTTTTCCCTTTTTTTTAATTCCCTTCCTGTTGCTTTCTTTAATGTCAATCCAGCAGCAGTTCCAACAGCACCTAATGCAGCTGCTTTTGCAACAGCTGGGGCTGCAGCTGCTATTAAAGCTGGTATAGCTGCGAGAAGTGGAAATATACCACCCGTCTTAGCGATGTCTTTGATGTCGCCCGCAGAAAGATTAAGTTTTATACCTTTATTTGATTTTTTGGCTTCATTGAAGTTTCTGAACTGACGCTCGGTCAACGATAATTTATTTGAACCGCTCATCTGTTCTCGCTTTAGCGATATTTTTATTCCACAGTTATTTTTTGATTCTGATTGTAGCCTTTTAATCTGACCAGGAGTCAGGGTAACACTAACGTGATTGTATGACATTATAATTATTATCCTGATTTTAAATCAGGTGATCTAATTATGTGTTACATATTTTCTACTGGAGCATCAACGACTCTCATTCGTCCACCAACACCTTCAAGTAACATCGTCATATCGCTGAGTATAACGGCTATTGCTCTGTAATTGTCAATACCTTCTACTACTGGTGGTCCTACTGCTGCTACTGGCTTCAGCACGCGAGCTCGAAAATGTATATCAACTACTGACTGTCTGGTTAAATCTAAATGTTCGAGCGAAAAGTAATAAATTGGATATAAGGTTGTAAAATCCAATTGTGATATTTGTAAACCAGTATCAATATTTTGATCACGTCCCATAAACGACATAAGATGATGACATACACGTGCTACATGATTTTGATCGAAATTCAGTAATATATCCTCAGATGGTTCTTGATGTCCATTTATCCTTAATGAAACTTCAGAAACACCAAGTTCGTCAAATATCATGTGACTACGTAATTGATTATTTAATCGTGCATTATTCTGTAATGCAATAAAAATATGCCGTGGTGCAGAAAAGAAACACCTTGTTGTGATGCTATCTGCCACGTAAATAAACCATCAATATTACTCTGGATAGCATCTGTGGTCACTGTCAACCATGACAACGTTGATTTACCGCCTTGACTCATAAAAGCAAGTAACCGATCTTCTTCAGATATTGATGGAGTCATCACCGGCATCCATAATGAAAGTTTGGTTAATACTACTTTACCATGAAGTGCAACAGTTGCAGCAGGATTATCTCCTTCAGCGTGCCATATTGCATCATCATCGGCACCTTTTCGTACGAATACAACTGTATGTTTGGCTCCAAAAATAACCTTTCTGACATTTCTGCAAAATCCAAATATGTGTGAAAGTGGAATTGCACATGAAAATCTCCTATTATCTTTCAACATTGATCGACGTGATCTAAATCCTAAGTTGAAATCTGCATATACATTAATAATCATACTTTGTACATCCGCATCAGCGTTTTCAGCAAAATTTTTTGGTCGTTTTATTTTATATTGTTGGTACTCTGGAGAATCAGAAGTATCCTTTGCAAACATCATTGATGGACCAGCTGATCTTGAATAATCATCGCTGTATCTCGCAAGACCAAGTATTGTTGTAGCAACGTCAACGTCTTTCTGAATTGATTCAATATTTTTCCGTCAATCATGTACGTAGCGCTGTCAAATAACGCCATGATGCCATTATTAACAAAACCAACACTAACATCAGCTCCATATGCAGTATCGTCTGTTTTTAAAATTTCACCTTCTACTTCAATAAATGCCTCAGCGGGAATTCGAGCGTCATAAGAATAATATTGATAATCACGCACAGACTCACCCTTGAGTACTGGTGCATCCATGTCGAACGCTGGATCAGATATGCGTTTAAACATCTTTATTATATTTGCTATCGTCTAACACGAAGACCACTTCGAGAAGTGAGACCACTTCCTGCTATCAGACTAGCGGTTATATTTTTTTCTTTTTCTGATAATGGTACATCAGCCAACTCTGCTAGTTTTTGATTAGCAGCTTGATTTATTATTTTACTAATATTTGCAGGCATTACTTCAGTGCTAGGTAATTTTACAGGTTGAGGTCGGACCGCAGGTCTGCGTATTAATCGTGTTAGTCTATCTTTGATCGCTGAGAATGCTTTACTAGCAAGATTACCAACAGCACCAATACCCTTTTCACGAACAACATCAATAGCTTTCATTGATAGTTGCTTTGCAATCGGTATTGCTTTTGGGGCTATCCTTCTAAATAGACCCTGAACAATATCGCCTAGTCCATCTCCGTAGGTTGTTTTGTATATTGGTAATCGAGAATTTACCGCCCTGACCATGGTTGGTCCACGTTGAGTACTATGTACGATCATTTTATTATAATAACTGTATTTAATTACATACTCAATCCAGTGACTTAGTCACTATAGTAGTCATCAGCGATTTCATTAATGAGAGACCGATACACATTAATATCCATAATTCCACCTGTAAATAATCGTTTACAAATATCAGCTGCTTCATTAATGATTTCTGGGGAATTATTACCAGCTCGTTTTCCTCCAATGAGGATTTCTAATCGATCAACATCAGCAAGAACGTTATTAGGACAGGTAATAAGACCACTTCCATGAGTAGTAAATCCGCTTCCAGTTGTTTCTTCCTCCTCAATACGAGGTAGTCTGAACAGCGATTTTGCTGGCGATAATATATCTCCGGGTAATGGCGCTCTTTTAGCCTTTTTGACTTGTCTCATAAAAGTATTAAAATCATTTTTATATTTATCGGTGATTTTAGATATACCACGAGATTGTCGAAATATAAAAGGAACCCAATTTTTTTCAGAAACACTAGCGGTGTCTGGATCTAATAATGTATCACGATGTGGATATCCTGTTGCTGCAACCGCTACAGGGTTTTCTCGAAGTATCCTACGACCATATACGGTTAATTGGGTTGGTTTTTGTTTTGGTTTTGGCGTAACAATATCTATTACGTCACCGACATCCTCACGAATTTTGTCAATACCCTCAAGTACTTGTTGTACTTCTTCTTGTAATTGTGGTTGAGCCGCAGCTATTTCGGCTGGAAGTCCACGTAAAATTCTTTTTGTCTGTTTTGTTCTTTCTGCTATTTTTCCAGTTGCTTCAGCGGTTTTTTCTAACGCAGGTTGAATACCTTTAGTGGTCTCAGTGATAGGTTTAAATAATTGTTTTGTATCCTCTTCAAATTCAACCTGAGATTCCTGACGTGATTGTAACTGTTGTTTAACTAAATCACGGACGGGTAGATATTTTCTAATTGCCTCTAGTCGCTCTCGAGCTAATTTAGCTGAGTGTGGTTCTCCAATATTCATTTATTAATAATATTTATACTGGTTGTTTAATTCATAGCAGCAGAGAGGGTGAATGACCAATACTGAGTGACCAACGCGTAAATGAAATCGCATAAAAATTTGAAAAAAATACGTCAGCGATTGATAACAAAACTGAGCTAACCCAAACGATTTATTATCCGTTCTCAACCGTATGGAAATAATCTCGGTTAGAGGCTTTGGTTTAGCGTCATTGACCTTTTTTTTAGCCTTCGTAGGAACCTTTATTTTTGTAAACTAAGAGTAGTATAGTGGGTTACCGTAGCGTCAATGGGAATTAGCATTACAGACCCCCCCTGGGCCAGTATAGCGTCAAGAAAGTAGGTCAACACCCTGGGCCTGTATAGCGTCAATGGAAAATGGAGTAGAGGGACTAGAACACCCTGGGCCTGTATAGCGTCAATGGAAATTTGGTAGAGCGGTGACTAGGAGACTGGGGGTTTGTAGAGCGATAAGCGACAGGTGGCATGACGTCATACTGGTAACAATGTAGCAAAAAGAGAAGTACTGTGACGTCAGGCTACCTGAGAGAGGGCTATAGACAAACATGAATCAAGAGCGTTCGTGTTTCTTTTTTTAGTAGAGGAAGGGTTTTATATATATATATTCCTTTAGGGTGGAGATAAAATGAAAATTAAGATCTTTTCGAGGCATTGGAAGTGGCCCTGAAAAGGGCCGTTGTTTGTTATGTGATGTTAACACTATTCCGTTAACATACAGGACATCGCATAGGTCTTCTTATCTTCCTCAAATTTCTCAAAGTTTGTCTTAAACTGTGTCTCACTTCTGGTCCGTAGATGAGAGTCCGCTTAAGACAGCCTTGTCTTTCCACATAACATCTTCTTTTCCAAAGAGTGGCCCCGGTGATCCGGATGACAGTCCATTTTGTTTTCACATACATGGGTAAGTCTGTACGGAACAGCATTGAGGATACCAAAGTAGAGGATTCTACGTCGATCAACATCTTCTCTGTGACGAGAACAGGTGAAGGGAATGAAGTGAACCGCGTTGATTTATAGTGGAAGACCGGATCGAAACGGATTGAAAGGGTTCACCAATCCTAACACGCGTTACAAAATTCAGTCACTTCGCGGAGTCTGTCTTCCAATCCGAAGAGAGCTACCTGTGACGTCACATTTCCTATATAGGCACACTAGCGTCTGTGCGCAGTGAATCGATGCGGTAGTGTTTTGTGAAACATGACGGAACCTAAGAAGACAATGAATTGGGGTGCACCGGCTGTGGAGACGAGAAGTAATGGTACAGCAGCAGCTACCAAAGTGAACACAGTGCTACTTCCCGAAGAGGTTGATTTCAACTGGGATTTAGTGGATTTTTTATCTTCTTCCCAAGAATTTGTTCCGGTACCAGTACCTTCGCCACTTTCTCCTTCATTACCACGTGTCGACGATTTTAAACAAAGACAGAGAGAAGAATTGGAGAAATTTTTACAGCAGCAGAAAGAAGCAGAGCAAGCATTTCTTCTTGAACAGAAACAGCGAGAAGAAGAAGAAGAGGCAAGAAGGAAACAACAGGAAGAAGAAGCAGTAGAGAAGAAACAAAGTCTAGGAGAGAAGGAGAACAGCGAAAGTCAAACGGTCACGGTACTCTTGGACATTTTGGCCGAGTTAAGAAGTCTGAAACAAATGTATCAGACTTCTTTATTACGACCCAAGAGAAAAAGACCTTCCCGAGCCAAACAACCTAACCCTGTGACTACACCACAGATACCACCCCTAGTGATATCTACTAAATCATTGACAGGAGCAAGTCCACAAGTAGGCCTTGGCCGTGGCAAAGGCTTAAGACAGTTAAAGCGAATTGATTCTCGTTCCTGAGTTTGTTCTAAGGAAAAAAACAAACACTCAACAGTCCTTTTCAGGGCTACCCAATACTCTCGAAAAGAGTGACTATTCATTTTGCCAAAATCAATTAAAACTCAAAATCCCTTCTTTAACCCTATGATGTACGTGTTGTGAGTGTATGAGTGTAGGTCCTTATTATTTCTAAATAATGAAAACCAAGAGACACTTACGTTTTTTTCAGTTTGGTCTATTCTGTTACAAATTTTTTACAATTCAATATCACAACATAACACAACACAACACTTTTAAAAAAGTTCATAGATTTCTTCTGTCTCTTTTTTCTTTCACTCTCTCTGTTTTTTCAATTTCTTCACTTTTACACTTTTTTCCTCTTCTTCCTCTTCTTCTTCCTCACATTTTTCTCGTCTTCTTTTCTTTTCTGTCTTCTCTTTCTGAACGTGTCTGGGTTCTTCTTTTGTCAAGGTACCTCTGTTTCTTCTTCCTCCTTCTCCTGCTCCTGTTGTTTCTTAGGGCACTCTGAAGACCAATGTCCTTTCTCTTGACAATGATAACAGGTATCTTGACTTTTGTTTCTTTTGACACTGGCCTTGCTTCTTTGACGGTCTGGACATTCTGTAGCCCAATGCCCTTTCTTTTGACAGATATAGCAAGTATCTTGACTTTTATCTCGAAAGGAAGGAGAGTAGTCCGTTGGCTTGTCTGAAGAAAACTTTCTTATCACACCTCGCAATGCTCTAATCAGAAGTTCGATCTGTGTGGGTTCTTCCATTGTGCTGGTCGGCTTGAGAGCGAAATGAATACTGAGAGGGGAGTCACTAGCCCTTTATATATGCCCTGGTCTGACATAGATATATAGGGGTTCATGGTGTTTCACAGGTAGTCATTTGACTTTTTGCCGTCAAGATGAAACGATCGCATCATTTCGAAAAGAAAGAAGAAGAAAGCAAGAGGCAGAAACGTGATTTATCGCCTCGCACAGTAGCTGAAGTCTTGGCACAAATTCATGCCAGCGATTTTGAAGATGAGATGAGTGAACCAGAATCGAAGCCTAAAGAGTCTACACCAAATCAAAGTCCATTACCACCCGTAAACCCTGAAAAGTACTACCATATTCGGGAGACGGACAAACGCTCTTCCAGAAAATTTAGAACCACAGCCTACACGTACGCAGTGAAATTTAAAGATTTCAAGTCTGACGTACCCTTGGAAAAAGCAGAAGGGTTCATCACCGATGTGTGGGATTCTTTGTTAACCACACTAAAACGGCAATGTCGAGCCAAAGACGACGATCGCTTGAGACTTTCTATTCATCACGACAATTTGAAGTCTCCCGTTTGGATCGAGTTTAGCAGTCCATCAGAATTGTCACCTTCCAAAATCATGGACAAGATTCAACACGTACAACAATCTAACGACAAATTTCACATCACGGACGGAAAAGCGACACTGTACATGACCCACGTGTCTCTTCCCCAAGGGACAGGTAAAAAAAAGTTGATGTTGGTAGACAACTTGCGTAACCTCAAGCGTAGTCTCCTCCAAATTAACAATCCAAAAGACAAGATGTGCTTAGCCCGTGCCATCGTGGTGGGACAAACGTATGCCGACAAGAACGATACGGTAGAATGGAAAAGAGCCTGGAAAACTATTCAACAATCGGACCGAGCCAAACAACGAAAAGAAGCAGAACTCCTGTTACAGCAAGCGGGGTTAGCTAAAGACACACCCTGTGGCATTCCTGAAATGCAAAAGTTGCAAGACGTCTTGGCTCCACGTTACACCTTGAAAGTTCACCCTCAAGAAGTGCGCGGACCTCTGTTGTTTCGAGGTCAAGATTTTAAAGACGGAAAATACATTCACGTCTATCATCACGATGAACATTTTGATGCCATTACCAGTATCACTGCATTCCTGTCATACAGTTATTACTGTGAGAAATGTGACTATGGCTATAACAATCGAGAGCAACACAAGCATTGTGGATCGAAATGCTCAGGATGTTTAGCTTCTGAACCCTGTCTGGACGAAGGACAAGAACGAGTGCATTGCTCTGTTTGTCAGCGCACGTTTGTCAGTCCTGCCTGTTACCAACAACACCTAAAGACGCAAGGTTCACAGCAGAAATGTGCTTGTCAGCTCTTGAGATTGTGCCCTACTTGTGGACAAGGCATACGTACCAACAATGCCAAGGCGCACGTCTGTTCAGGAAAGAAGCGATGTCACATTTGTCGCCAAACCGTGGACTTGGAACACCAATGCTACATTCAAAAATACCATTCCAAACATGAAGAAGAAGAAGAGAATGACCAGAAGAAGAAAGGGAATTTCATCTTTTTCGATTTCGAATGCATGCAAGAGACTGGCATTCACATTCCTAATTTCTGCGTGGCTCACCGAGCGTGCGAGAAGTGCATCCAAGAGCCTATCTTGACTCATTGCCCTTACTGCAGCAAGATTCCTGGAGGACGTGAAAAAATCTTTCGGGGATCGAACACACTGGCCGATTTTGCCCAATGGATCTTAAACCCTATCGACGAGACGTGGAGCCAAGAAGATATCGAACGTTATGGAGATTGTCATCGCCATGCCACGGTGATGGCTCACAATTTCTCGGGGATACGATGGACAATTTCTGTTGAGATACTATACGGAACAAAGTACCGAACGTCCGAAAGTAACTTTGAACGGAGCCAAAATCATTTCCATGCAAGTGGGACAAGTACAGTTTAAAGATTCAATGAGTTACTTGGCTATGCCTTTGAGCCGCATGCCTAAAACGTTTGGCATGACAGAAATGGCCAAAGGCTATTTTCCACACTTTTTCAATACCGAAGCCAATCAACACGCCGTTCTACCCCATTTGCCTGAGGCTCACTACTACGACCCCGACAACATGCGTACCGAACAACGAGAAGCTTTCTACGCATGGTACCAGACTCACGCTTCGGACCCTTTTGACTTTCAAGAAGAAATGTTAAAATATTGTCGTTCCGACGTAGACATTTTACGTCGCTGCTGTGGAAAATTTCGAGAACTGTTCATGGAACACGGAGGGATCGATCCTTTGAAAGAAGCTTGTACCATTGCCAAAGCGTGTTCCTTAGTGTATCGTCAACGATTCATGCCCGAAAACACCCTAGCTGTCATCAGTCCTCAAACGACCAATTTTGTCAAACGTCAATACTCGGTCAAAGCCCTACGTTGGTTACATTACTTGTGTGAGAAGGAAGACAAATGGATCCAACATGCTCGCAACGGAGGAGGCGAAAAGACCATCGGAAGGTATTCGGTAGACGGCTGGGACTTAGAAAACCCCAAGATTGTGTACGAGTTTAACGGGTGCTTATTTCACGGATGTCCCATCTGCTACCCTCAACGTGACACTAAAAACCAGTTTTTACAACGGACCATGGAAGACTTGTACCAGGCCACTTGTCAGCGACGCTTGAAGTTAGAAGAGCAAGGATACCAAGTAGTGGAAATGTGGGAACACGAGTACGATCAGCGATTGAAAACCGATCCCGAGTTTAAGCGCATCGTGGAAAGTTACAAGCTGGTGGACCCTCTGAACCCGCGGGACAGTTTGTACGGAGGACGGACGAATGCCACCTGTTTGCTGTACCAAGTCGACGAGGAGAAAGGAGAAGAAATCAAATACTTGGACGTGTGTTCTCTGTATCCGTACGTGTGCAAATATTGTCACTTTCCCGCAGGGCACCCACAATTGCTGACGGAACACATCGACGTGGACAATATTCGACAATACGAAGGATTGATCAAGTGTAAAGTCTTGCCTCCCACGAACTTGTACCATCCCGTTTTACCACATCATTGCCAAGGAAAACTGATGTTTCCCTTGTGTCGTACTTGTGCTGAAACGTGCAACCAAGACCACCCTTGTCAGCACACTCAGGAAGAACGAGCCTTGACGGGAACGTGGGTCAGCGTGGAATTGTTTAAAGCTCTGGACTTGGGATACCAACTGTTAGAAGTGTACGAAATTTACCACTTTCCCAAGACAGAAAAATACCACAAGGGCGACGATTCTCAAAAAGGCATTTTTGCAGACTACGTGAATGCCTTTTTGAAACTGAAACAAGAAGCTAGCGGATATCCTTCCTGGTGTCACACTCCCGACGACCAAACAAAGTTCAAAGAGAAATACTGGAAGCAGGAAGGCATCACTTTAGACCACATCGAGAAAAACGAAGGAAGGCGATCGTTTGCCAAAGTGATGTTGAATTGTTTGTGGGGCAAAATGGCACAACGACCGTGTTTACCCAAGACGGGGTATTTGACAGAACCTTTCCGATACTTGCAGATGATTCACGACAAAACCAAATACATGAAACACGTGGACGTCGTTCGTGAGGACTTGCTCTTAATCAATTACGAAGAAGAACTGGACTTTGTAGAAGCCGACGAATTTGGAAATGTCATCATTGCGGCCTACGTGACGGCCCATGCTCGCTTAAAACTGTACGAAGCTTTAGAACTATTAGGAGATCGTGTGCTGTATTTTGACACGGACAGTTGCATCTACATTGATCGCCTGGGTCAACCTCACCCTGTCATCGAAGGAGACCGTTTAGGAGCCTGGACGGACGAGCATCCCGACCACAAGATTCTCAGTTTTGCAAGTGGCGGTCCCAAAAATTACGGCTACGAATACCGGAACAATCAAGGAGATGTGCACACGGAGTGTAAAGTGAAAGGATTGACTCTTAATTATCGCACCAGTCGAGTGGTGAACTTTAGCATATTGAAAGAAGCCTTGCAGTCTGGACAGGATCGAAACTTTAAAGTGACCACCCACGAACCGCACAAGATTGTACGTTTACCCACACACCAAATCGTCAGTCGACCCTTGGAAAAAGTTTATCAAATCGTGTACCAGAAGCGAGTTCGGCTTCCCAACCACTTCACTTTACCGTACGGTCATGCCGATATTGGTCAGCATATAAAAAGGGACAACGTTCAAGGTCGATAGTTCATTGTGACTACCATTGCTAAGCGAGAAAGATGAATCCATTCACACAGCAAGTATCCAGTAAGAGTAAACTCAAGTACGATGCTGTACCTTGCGATGGTAGGGATGCCGTACGCTATGACCTTAGTGATTCAGTACCACATCATCATGGGAACTTTGCTATAACTACTACTTCTACTACCATGCCTACCATGGAAAGTGATGCTGTACGTGTCAAACCTGACGGATGTGACAGCGATGCCACTCGTTATCGCACACCTTTTCACTTTACTGGTTTTCATGGTGGATGGCCACCTCCACAGGAAACCAAGCGACTACCACCCTACGGATGTCATG
>JAECUM010010205.1:0-34431 GCA_016617855.1 Megalonaias nervosa
TTTCCAGATTTAGGATTCCTCACTTATGTAGTTTCCAGATTAGGATTCCTCTCTTATATAGCTCCCCGATTTAGGAGTCCTCACCTATGTAATTTCCAGGTTTATGAGATTTGTGATTCCTCACTTATGTAGTTTCCAGATTTAGGATACCTCACTCTTAGTAATCTCTAATATTAGCTTTCTGCATTTAGTTTCGGCAGGCACCGTATTATTTTACATACCTTTTGTTTGCTTGCTAGTCTACGTTGTGCTTTCCATTTATGTACTTGTACATATATAATATATACTTTGGATTTATTGCGCTAGTGTTAACTGGAGTACAACAGTATTCAATATTTGTCGGAATGTATTGATTATATTATACTGCGTGAGAGTTATATTTGTGCCTATATGTTGTATGAAAGTTACACATGTAGCTATATACTGTATCGAAGTTAAATGTGTACCTACATACTGTATGAAAGTTGCATATGGACCTATATACTGTATGAAAGTTGGATGTTTACCTACATACTGTATGAAAAATATATATGGACCAAAATACTGTATTAAAGATAGATATATACCTACATACTGTATGAAAATTACATATGTGCCAGTATTCTGCATGAAAGTTAGATATATGCCTATATGGTGTATGAAAGTTACACATGTACCTGCATACTGTATGAAAGTTAACTATGTAGCTATATGCTGTATAGAAGTTAGATGTGTACCTACATACTGTTATGAAAATTACACGTGTACCTACACACTGTATGAAAGTTATATATGTACGTATATGCTGGCTGAAAGTTGGATATGTACCTATATGGTGTAAAACTGTCTACTGCGTTGCATGATGTACCTTGTCGATAGATTTTATTAAGCTTTTTCGTTTAACTTACTTAAAATGTGTCTGTGAATATTACTTATTGTGTCTTAAAGGTTTACTAGTGTGCTCACACAACTTTCGTTTATATGATAAATTTAATCTTCTAGATGTGATTTTTAAAGGTATTATTTCAAATACCTCATCATCAATGAAATTAATGACCACAAAACTTTGATTATTTATCGCACAAGGACGAACGCTCCTAGCCGATTTCGCGCTCGGCAATTTCAGTAAGACAAAGCGGAAGTGACGTGCTGTAGGGAACTGTGCATTTCTACTTTCGTTGTTAGTTGCATTCACTAGATGGTACAGTGCGTTATCGGACAAGTGACAGGCGAGATAGTCTGCAGTGACCATTTGAGAGAAGACGATTTCGATACCGTCTATAAAATTAAAGAGTGTTTTGGTATTACGACCATCAGACGACTCCTGCGTGTTTTCTCGCCAGATAACTGAGTCCACCAGATCAACAAAAAACCAAGGGTTACGGCAGGACTAACAACATGTAGACCGAAAGAAGTTTGTACAGAAGCGAGAGCTAGCGAGGGTAAAATATTTATACATCTTTATCTTGCTATATTATTGGTTGTCAGCCCCTACCCCTCGCCACAAATATACCTAGCAAAAGAACGATCAATGGGAGAGGGCGATGTTAGTGGGAGGGCGTTTGCAAACCATAATAGCCCCACCCCTATCCCCCAAAATGAATTATGCTTTACCATGACGAGTGTGTGTGTGTGTGAGACCCTTTGATTTTAGCTTTGCCTACTCCCCCATTATTATTCCCCCCCCCCGAAAAAATGCATTTGCATGCCCATGCTTATTTCATGCCTGTTCAACAATAATAATAATGACAAAACAAGTTTTCTGCTAAAGCCAAAATGTTGTGAATACTTGATGTATTGATTGTGTTTAATTGTAAAGGCTAATTACCCCTTCATGTTGAGGCACTGGGAGAAAATTACCTTGTTTGCCAGAATATACACAACTGTGTCAATGGATGACAGTCTAGGTCAGAGTCCAACCCACAACCCATTGCTTGTCAGTGTGATTAATGTCTGTTCAATGTGGAGAGTATATTATTATTATTCACAGTATGTACAGAACCATAGTTAAAAGGAATTTTTACAAATACTTTAATGCTGTCAGTGTAAAGATTTTACCTTCTAATGCTGCTCTAATTATATATATATATATATATATATATATATATATATATATATATATATATATATATATATATATATATATAGGTACTGGATGAGAATTTTGAGAACCAGCACCCGGGAGATAATGCACTAGAGAGAACCGAAGACAGTAGATGGTGTGACATATCCTGTGGTGCATTTTGATGTCACAGTGAACTTTCCATTCATTCCCTGTTTACATGGTTTGTATAGCTTCATAGTTTATTTGGATTCCTAAGGCCTGACAAATTGTATCAGCATATGAGTCAATAATGAAGTTATGTAATTTTTTTATTGCGGAAAAACTACAATGTATTGGTAATATGTCAAACTTTATGATCAACCCTTAGTTTGAAAGTAAGCAAAAAGATTTTGGTGCATTTGTCAATTATTATTCAGACATACAAAAGACTTCATGTTTGACTACCATATCTACTGCAAAGGCAAGAAATACATTTTTAATGCTTTTATTGCAGGGACTAGATACACCATCATGCAGTATTGCTGCTCAATGTCAGACTGGTAGGATACTTAAGAAAAAACAAACAAGCAAATGAAACATATAACATTGTATTAACTAAGCTCATTATGATTGTGTAAGCATTTGACTCGGTAGACCAAGCACTTGTGAACTTGTTATTTGATACACTTTAATTGATACACATATTCATGAAAAATCCTCATCTGTGTGAAAACCATGATGATCAGAATACACATCTAAAATTTCACCTACTGCACAGGTTGTGAAGTAAATGTCCAGCAAGTAAAGAGAAGGAGCAAATGCATTGCAAACTTTCATGTACTTGTCAGCATTCATACATGACACTCATGCAAGAAAATGAGCTTACTTGTTCAATGTTACTTATGCATAAGTCCATTTTTAAAATGTTGGTAAACACATTTAAGCTATGTACAGATAATATCACATTTCAAGAAATAGAAGTATTGTTAATTTTGCACAACACATTCTGTTTTTCTCTTTTCTTCAGAACAATGAAGTGAAGAGTAGTTATGACATGGAGAAAGAGTAACTTTCTAGAGCCATACAAAAACTGCAGAACCACAATGTAGAGGTGGACACTATTATTACAGACGGGCATGTTCAGACACAGATTAGAGAGAATATGAGAGCTACGCACTATTATGATGTGTGACATTTAGCCAAGGGTATGTAGATATTGCAATTTTTACTACACTGAATGATACCATTTGATAAAACTTGTATACCAGCACATATAGTAATATAACAGTTCTGTGTTTAAAATTGTATTAAAGTTGGACAGTGAACATATCAGTACATATACACACAGAATGGAGAAACTAACTAAAGTAAAGCAACTCGAACTTGAAAGATTTTAATCAAAGCAAAGCTAACACGGAGTATTTTTTTGTAGCACATATTCAAAATCATCATGAAACAAAAATTATTATTATTATTAATATTCTTTCATTCATTCATTCATTAAACTATGATTTATATGTATGTGAAATTGAATACTAATTAAGTCTTGTTTCCAATTCCATTAATTCTCTTTGATAAATTGTCTGTATGAATATTGGCAGTGGATGACATTTTTCAGTTTCTTGAATTACTCGGGTAACAATTTTTTTTCTTCAGACTATGTTGAAGAATTGATGGCTGTGCTGGAGGAAGTGGTCAGGAAGCCGTAGTCAGTTGATAGACAGTTATTTCCACCTCTATGCATCCGTGTATCTTTTATGACTGAAAATAAAATATACAGCAAAGTTTAAAACTTGAATAAAGTTATGTTATTTCATGTATCCCGGTTTTCTGTTACTTATTTCATGTTTTCGGAGTCAATGCCTTTAGCATAAAATTAGATTTTACTACATCCAGTGTTAGGAAGCTAAATGAATCAAATGTGAACATGAACAGACAGCAATATGTTTTTAATGGCATAGTGTAGAATCTGTTCAAGAAATGAAATTATAGAGGATTAAAGAATTTTTCATGAGAATTTCCAAGATAATGGACAAATAATTTTAGCACAATCTATTATCAAAATGAAAGGTTTGGGTAAAATTTCCACACTCAAGTAAAGTGATATTACTGATACATTTTGTTAATAAAAGAGGGACTTTATGAAAAGGAATTTTAAGCATAATTTTCCCATGCGTATAGAGCAATCACTTGTGCCAAAATTGACCCTGATAGTGGCACCATAACCACTGTAAGAATATTTTGCCTACAAGTGTTCATGTACTCGGACGGGATTTCCTTGCAATTTCCACATTGCTGAATGTAGGCACAATATGCTGCTTCCAGGACATATTCATCCAAGCAAACTGTATAAAATCTTGAGATGATCAATGATACAATCCACCTTGACCTCCTCAATCTTATTCAAAATCATAATCTCTTTACAGCATCTACATTTCCAGACAATTTCTCTACTGCTGCAATTTCCACAGGTACACCAACATACATGGTAAATACACTCCATCATTCATTATTGTGTTAGATAGCTAACTTGTGGGTAAAATGTATGAGAAGTTCTTGCATGTTAAAGTATGTATGTATATGTGATGCATGTTTAGACTTTTGTACCACAATAACATAATATTAATAATCAACAATTTATTATTATTATTATTATTATTATTATTCTCAAGATTTGTTTCCCCATAAATCTGTATACTTCCTTTGCCACTAGTATTATACACCTAGACCCACAGAGAAAATATATGCTTGATGATCATATGGATACACCAGGTCTAGGATTACTTTTCCTTTTTAATATAATTCTTCAATTTTACTATCTGTGGAGGGTATTAAACAACCACACCCAAAGTACATTTGGGGTCTGCATTTCATCACCGTTTAAAAGAACAAACTAAAGTATTTATTTCTATACCTCTCACAGTCTGAGTCTTAAGTGTTTAACTTTTAACACCACTAGTTACTGATGAACCACGCCCACATGACAATCTGCTCTGAAGACATCCAAGTTTCGCCCAAATTCGTGCCCTTCTCTTTTCATCATGAAATTGAAATAACATTAACGAAAGAAGAATAATAATTATTGCTATAATGTTAATAGTAATTACCAGAATAAATAACCCAAGCGCTACTCAGCCTCATTATGCCTTATGTCCTCTTTAGGGAACTCGTCCACGTTCTCGTCTCGTTCGGGCTTAAATTAGTACTGTCTAACCTCAGAGAGCAGAATTTTCTTAAGATTCATTACGTTCACCATCTTCTAGGAGTTCACCTTCCTAACACGACGAAAATGAGCATAACAAACTTGCCCTAAATTCGCTTGAATCATCACTATCAGCCATCATCACTTGAGGGACTTCCCAACAGTACGTCACTTCCGGAAATCATTATCACCGGAAGTATACAAATAGTTCCGGAGCGTTTTTCGTAAAACATCGATAAATGCACACATTGTTTTCATTTTCTTCTCCGAGTTGAAATATGCATTTTTAATGCACATTTCCGAGTTATTTAGCGAAAAATAAACATTCTGATATACTGCGTGTATTACACTCTAGTAGACCTTTAATGCTGAGCACCAGGCGAGGCAGCTGCTAGTTCCAATCCTGTAAGTCTATGGAATGACACAGCCGGGGTTCGAATCCGCAACCTCTCGCATGGAAGGTGGATGATCTAACCACTTAGGCCACCGGAGTGGTCAAAGTAAAAATTTTAAAAGGACTTAGAGTATTGTGAATTAAACTGCAAATGGTCCAAACAGTTATATCAGAAGTCCAAAAGTATATAGTATTCCAAATGAATTCCAGTGATGTTCTGAATGAATTCCAATCTTGAAAGTGATGATGTACCAACAACCTGGAATAACCTAGAATAGTGTTCATGTGCTTGTAACAAGATAACCGGGTTGGATATCGGATTTACAACAGAACACTTTTAATGGTGATACAAATACAATGTTTATTGATGTATGACTTGAATGAGAAAATAATATTGATTAATACGTGCGTGTACAAGATCCAAATATCGGACAAGTTAACATAATCCGCACGAACCTAAAAATGCAACAAATATAAATACAAACAAATGACCTTACACAGTACAAGGACAAAGATGAACAATTCAGAGTAATTACACATGATGAAAATAATGGGTGTTTTACTCAATAGTAAAAATGATGTATTCATTCGACTAGTGAAAAATGAGATTTTTTACTCAAATAGTAAAATGATGAATTGATTGGACAGATATTATACAAAACTATCTTTACACCCCCAAAACACTGGGTATAACAAAACCCCCAAATTAGCCCACGGCTAAAAGATTACATGCATGGAGTAACACAAAACACTCTAGCCAATATCACACTTGGCTACCAGCCACACTGGTCAATCAAACAAGCATCATTATAGGTAGTCACCGATCACCATTCAATTCCTTGGTCAATCAAGCAATCAGCGCCCACCAATTCGGTCAGCAACACCCGATCACCTGCTATTCGACCAGCAACACTGTTCGTTCAGCTCTATGGCTGTTATGGTTCAGCTTTAATCTGCTATGGTCAGCTTCTTTGGTTAGCTCTGCAACTGGTACCACGTCGACTACGATCAGCATGGATCACTCTGATCAGCTGAAAATACATCTAACACCATGTACTATGCATGACACGGGCATATACGATAACACGTAATGACGTTATTTACGGTAAGTTATACAAATTACATTATCGGTACAACATTACAAACAATAAACAGGTTCAGAAGTGAACCTGTGTCCGATAAGATTCCTAAGGTACTAAACGTTCCTTAATAAAATGTAACTTTATATTGCTAACATAAATCTCTTGCTAAGTCACAAACAAGAATAGAAAATATTTGCGTTATACTACGCAAGACAAAGCTACATTGAAAACATACAAAAATAAGCGTGGTAGTACGTACAATAGCTATAACTTATAATAATGATAAGAAATAATATACATAAGAAATTAACAAATAGCTTACATACCTCTACATCTGAAGATGTGCAAGTCCCTAAGTTTTATTGGTGTGGTTACTCTCAGATTGACATCATTTGAGTAACCCCCTTGTGACAAAAGTTAAAGTATTTTATGTGTTCATGTTTGTTTTTAACATATGTGTGTGTTTCTTGTATTAATATTATTAAATTTCGTTTTTAATAAATTTTGAGTAAGGGTTTGTACACCATTCAAATCTTTTATTTCTTCTGCTATATCAAATTTATGGAGTTACTATTTAATTCATAATCATAGTTTCCTATAAGTCTAAAGTTTAATAAAAGCTTAATAAAATCAATTCATATTTAATTTATATTAAGTATGGTTTTATAGTGTTAATAAATAAATATCTATTATAATGTTTCTGCTTTGCGGATAGGTTGTTTGAGATCTTAATTAGGCACGAGCAGTATTCACACTACGCTTTCGCGATCACGTGAACACTAGCTCAGGTGCCACGAGTTTCTTGTCTAATACATGACTGACAATTTTGATCGTAAATCTAATATTAAGTGGCTATAGTTAGGTTACTAATAACTTAATTTAATAATAATTTATTAACGTAATACATGAATAATTGTTAAGTGTAGTCAATTTAATCGTAATCAGTAAATTTTGAAAATTTAGGTATAATATTTATTGGTAAAGTTAAATTAATAATATTAAACTGTTTAACAAGTGTTCTTCGCATTAGTTTAAGTTGTTGAAACATTTCTTACGTAATATGAATCATAAGTCCGTTTTCCATTGCGTTAAGTCATCTTTTAATCCATACAGTATGGCGAGTGTCATTTCTCCCTGATCACAGGAAGGAGTTTCAATATAGCAATTGTGTCGATCTGTCCTTTCTCCCTGCTCAACAGGAAGGAGTCTCATCATCGCATATTGTATTCCATTTCTTTTGTATTTCATTAATTTCTTTTAATATTCTTGCTCCATGGCCTTCATTCAAAGTCCGTTTCGTTTCCGTTCGTTTGATTCTGTATTTCTAGTAGTATATGTATATAAGGGTTCTGGACCAGAGACCCAACTCCCCTAGTAAAACATTTTTTTTTTTTTGTACCGTATAAATTAGACATTTTTTTTGTACCGTATAAATTAGACATTTTTTTGTACCTTATAAATGTTTTACTAGGGGAGTTGGGTCTCTGGATCAGAGACCCTTATATACACATACTACTGAAATAATGTTATTATTTTTTTAAGTTTAGACAAAATTTCATATTAAACAATGAAATATTATACATAATGTATCATTATAATCCAATCCGATATGTTGGATTTGATCTGACAAACAAATTTTGTAAGAGATTTAATTCAATCAAATCAGCCGCAAGCTATGCTGGTATAAAACCTAATATAATAAGCGATTGTATTAAAAATGTTGGTTACTATATATCACCAAAATATGGGTCAGTATGGTTATTCGCGATTGAAACTGACAAACGAATAAGAGGTTGGGCAGATGATGTGATGACATTTATTGACAATATAGTTGATATTTTATTTGATAACGATATTACTAAAGCTGTACAAAATTAAACATCTACTACCGTTGTAAATCATATTTTATGATAATCGTTTTCATATCTGCTGACTCTCATTGGTAGGATATCCGTTTACATACTGTCAATAATACGAAATTCTCGTATTAAATCGTCCATATCATATTTTATACCACGCAAATAAGATCGTATCTGATCAAGTAATTTTTTATAGGTGATACTTGCTGTTTTACAAGCATTTTTTTTAGTTGCAAGGCGAGGCTCAATTGTTTTATATGCTGTTGCAAGAGAAACATTAACGCCGGATATTATTAACAAAAACGGATTTAATGATGCTCCACTTGAAATTGTACCAGAGCTAGTCATTAGCAGTTTTAAATATGATATCACTCGAAGTATTCTGTTATAGTATTTGTAACATTTTTTCACGCACCAAAGTGTTTTTATGATAATATCTGTAATATTGCATTAGAGCGTCCACATCTTGTTTTGGAATTTTATCTGAAATATGATTAAAATCAAATATACTTTTTTCATTGTATAATATTTGTTTACAGATTTTATACAATAATAAAAACTCTAGTGCCAGTCCCTGGGTTTGATTTATTATACTTTTTAATGATCTGACAAACTTAATCGAGGTGTTTCAGCGACGAATTCCAGACACCACCGGTAAGATGTTGCGGTTAATTTTTTATCAGATGGTGCCAGTAGAAATACTTCTTCGGCATCTTTATTTAATATAATAGATACAGTTCCAGAAAAACTATCGATTGAATGACGCCATAGATATGTGGTAAATATACTAAATTTTGCACCGCTAAATATGGACAGCCTATATACACCAGTGACTTCTGCGGTATGTTTGATAGTGTTATTTTGCGGTATCCATGTTGCTGATCCTGATGCTACTGTGTATACCACATTGATGATTTGTTTGTGTGGAATTTTAACAAGATTAGTTTTTTCAATGATATTAGGAATTCCACTAACTATATCGTTTAGTTTTGTGTTAATGTCAGCGAGTTTAATATCTACGACCGCTGGATTTCCAAAAAATTCAGTAATAGATTTGTTTATATTTCTACGAAAATTTAGAAATGTTTGTACGTGATTGGAAAAATCATTTCTGAATGTGATCATTCCATCGTTGATTGTTGTTATTGCTGTTACTGTCGGAATGTTGCTATCGTCGACGTATTTTTTTGTTGCTGGGTCAAAATCTGATTCTGGTGTTCTGAGATCATTAATACCATTATTATTCATATTGAGAAATGCACGCATTATACCACCGCGCACTAACACATACTTAGATTCTTGATCGTCGACGTATTTTTTGTTGCTGCGTCTGATTCTGTGGCTGGGTCTCCAAGGTATGTAATTTTATTCTTGTTCATGAAAATATTACCTGTAACTGTTTCACCGATTTTATCAAGTTTGTTTTCATCAACATACTTCAACTGCAAATAACTTACCGCTTGAATTTGATTTAAGTTTGCTGGTGGATACCCGGTCTCCAAATTTATAATTTTTTTCCTGACATATCTAAGTTACCGCTTAAAATTCCACCAGATTTATCTAGTTTATTATTGTCGACTAATTTAAGTTGTGCATAACTAACAGCTTGTGTATTAAGGACATTTATTGGTGGATAATCTGTTTCTAAATCTAGTACTCGTTGATTTGACATAAACAAATTTCCCGTCATTGTGTCGCCGGATGTTTTTCAGGTAACCTGATAAATCAACCTTACCGTCTGTTATTGTTGTACTTACAGCTGATGAATCTCCTACTAATGTTCCAAATTTTGTATAATAGCTCATTATTTATTTATCGTCTGACAATTTTTTTTTATATAACATAAAACTGTATAACAATAATGGCAAAATCGTCGATATTACATTTTGATACAGAGCGGTTGCTGAAACATAAACATGAAAACGAACTTCCAGATTGTCATTATCTTATTGATGGAAGAACTGGATCTGGGAAAACAAACTTGCTTATGAATTTACTTCTCGGAGATAATTTTAACTACGATTGCGTTTATATTTACACAATTAATCCACAACAGGATAAGTACGAGCTACTTAACAGTTATAATGACAAACTTCGTGATGATCTTGAGGCTGATGAAGATTTTTTTATTATCAAACAACCAGACGAACTTGTTCCAGTTAATCAACTTGATTCTTCCGAACACAAGATAGTTGTTTTTGATGATATTTCGCTAAACAACGAGGAAATGAATAAAATAAGATCATATTTTTCATTATCACGTAATAAAAAATGTAATTCTATTTATCTCGCCCAAGGATTTTATAATGTTGACAGATTCATTAGGCAAAATACTGGTTGTTTTATATTATTTCCAGGTCTGGACAATGTTGACGTTAGAAATATCGCGACGAACAATGTGGTGATGTAACGAAAGATAAATTTATTGAATTATATCATAAAGCAACGGCAAATAAATATGACTTTTTTTTTCTTTGATAAATTAACAAATGATACGAGTAAAATGTTTCGCTGTTGTATTGAAAAATACCTACAATAATTTGCATAGAAAATAGTATATAATTAATGGAAAGACAAGCAAAGTACAGAAAACATAGAAAATCTAAAAAAGCTTGTTAAATCTAAAGCTGAACTTGGGCAGATGATCCAACAAGCACGATGTGGTCAAGTGGCTGCAGCAGAAACAACAGCACCCGCTTTCAAACCAGTTACTGAAGCTTTACTTGGAAAACAACCTGAAACTAAACCATTATCGGAAGAAGAAGTTAAAAAAATACAAGAAAAAGGTTTACTAGGATTAATCAAAGAACAACAAGAAGCGGCTGCTGGAAGAATTATTGAAAGATCTGAAGAAGAAAAAAGAAGATTAGGCGAGGAACTTGCAGCAAATATAGCTAATCCTGTTGCAAGACAAGCTGAAATAGATCGGATGATAAATAATCCACTGGAACTTCAACAAAGATTAGCAGAAGCCGCAGTAGTTAGACCAATTGAAAGAAGATTAGAAGAAGAAGAACTTAGAAGAGAGAGGGAAATTACAGAAGAAAAAAGAAGATTTGAATATAATTTAGCAAATATAGATAGCAAAATAAGAGATGACGAGTATGAAGATTTTAATAAAAAATATAACTTTAAGAATGTTAGAAAAGATGATTTTGAAGCAGACGAAAAAATTGAAGAGCTAGAAAAATAAAAGAAGAGAGTAAGAAGCATTTAGACAAGGAAGTTTTAGAAAATAGAAATTACTATGATAGCATTAAATTATATCGACATGGAATTATCGCTGATCTTTATATTAAGGCTATTAATAATATAAGAAATAACCAATAGTTTTCATAGTAGTGGTTTATATAAAGAAGCAAAAGTATTGGATGAAAGACCAGAAGAATCAGCATATACACTGCAAGCTCATATAATGACTGAAGAAGATTTACAAACATCAGTTGAGGAAGAGAATGAAAATTATCGTAAAAAATATATAAACCAAGCAAAACAAAAAATAATGGATTCGGAATATTTTGGTTTTATGGAAGATTATAAAATTTCTGACGTTGATAATATGTATAATTGGGAAAAAGATAAATACGATAATCTCATTAAAAAAATAAAAGATATCATAGCAGAAGGTAAAGGAGCTTACAAAGAAATTAGTACAGCTGAAATAAAAGATGTTGAAGAACTTTTTGAAAAGCTAGAAATAATACTATTGCTACTGTTTTTAAAACTACTGCAAAAAAATTTAGAAACGAAAATTATTGCTAAAGAAGGAAAATTCACTTTAAAAACATTATTTGAACACTATGATGATGATCGCTTAAAAAAAGAAAAACTTTTAGAAGAAGAAAGAAAGAAAACAGGAAAAGGAGTAAGAATATTTGCATCAGTTGCTGAAATGATAGTCAGATTAATGTTATTGATATCATCAAAAGAAGCTGGAAATGTTGGCGCTGAAATTGACAATGAAATTATTGACATACTTGATAATTTGAGATCGGAAAATTTATTAACATCTGACGAATACGAAACTTTACACCGCGATTTAATCGCGGCGACTTAATTTTATAAAAAATATAATAATAAATGTCAGCAACATTATTACTAGACTCTAGCCAATCTGATAAAGATAGCACAAATTTTTATGTAAAGTATATTCCGCCAATAGAACTAGATCGTGAAAAACAATATGAAATTGGACTAAATTCCTGTATGTGTTGGCATTCTATGGCTAATGTAAAAACTTGGATTAACGATGAATTTACATTTACTGTTCCTGTTTTATATTTACGTAATCCTTCTGTTTGGAAAACAGTCAAAATTCGACAAGGAGCCTACAACGTAACTGATTTAAATAAAATAATGAAGGAACTTATAACAAAAAATGAAGGTGAAGCTGATAATTTTGAGCTAACACCAAATTATAACACGTTAAGAGCTAGAATAACAATAAAGAAAGGTAAGTTTGTTGATCTTACATGACCAGAAAGTATCGCGCCACTGATAGGATTTGATTATAAATATTATATTTCTTTTACTGATCCTCATAATGAAACCAGAACGTATGACGGTGAACTGCCAGTGAATATAACTGATGTAAACGCAATATTGGTAAATTGTTCTATCGCATCTGAATCTTATTCAGCTAAAGGTAGTAAAGGACAAACGATATACAGTTTTTCACCAGACGTTCCGCCAGGATCTCTGATGCAAATTAGTCCACGTCAAGTTATTTATTATCCGTTAAACGTTGAAAATCAAATAACAGATGTAAATATGCAATTGACAGATCAGTGTGGACGACAACTGGATTTTAACAATGAAATTGTTACTTATTATTTACACTTACGCGAACAATAGTAAACATATTTTATAAGAAAAGCTAAAAGAGTTTTAGTAATGCGAAAGATTTGGTAATAAAATTATACAACCTCAGATATAATGAAACAGAAAAATAGTAGGAGGATTTTTGGGAAATATATTTGCTAAAATTATAGAAAATGTTCCAGGAATAGCTCATAAAGTTGCACCAATTGCACTTGACGCATCAAAAGCTTTTGCAACTGGAGCTGCATCTGATGCTGGAACTGCTGTTGGACAAAAAATAGCTGATAAAATAAAAAGACCAACAATAAAACAAGCTATTTCAGAAATCGCACCAACAAAAGAAACTCAACGCGCAATGATAACAACAACAAAAAAACTTTTATCACCGCGAGGAGAACAAATTATACAAAAATTAATATCTAAACCAACAACGCCAATCACTACATCATTGGCAATAATTTTGTATAACCTAATAAATAAGAAAAATGTCTGTTAAAAATTATCTCGATTTAGCAGAAATTTATGACGAAGACGATACGGTAACAGAATATGAATATATTGAATATCTCGATGAAAATTCTAACAAACCTAATAAGGCTGGCTCCAGTACATTTAATACTCGAGACGAGGACGTATTTCTACTGCCTCATAAAGCAATGTTGGAAGTTCGTGGCCGGATTATGACAGTAGCTAATCCACCTGCCGCAATTACAGCTGACGTAGAAGTAGCTCTTATAAATGACGGTTGGTGTTTATTTAAAAGTGCTCGATATCAGCTAGCCAATCAAACTGTCGAAGATATTTCGAATCACTTACAAGTTGCAAGTACAATCTTACATACTATTTCGTTTTCCGATGATTACTCCAAATCAACTGCAACTAATATGATGTGGTTAAAAATACTGGAACTGGTGGTGCAGGTTGTTGCATCAGTTGAAATTTTATCAAGATTAACACCTATTATTGCTGCTTGGGCTGATGCTGCCGCAAATGCTGTAATTGTAAGAAATTTTCTTATTGCTAATCCAGCTGTGCTTGGTATAGCCGCACCAGATGCAGACGCTAATGCAGGCGCTACAAGAGTTTCACTTAATGCTGCTTGTAATAATCTTGGCTTAAATCAAGTAGATGCAGCTGCAGACGGCACTGTAATGTTAGAGCATGTTAATGACATAATTGCTCATAACAGAAGAAATATACATTACAATGAGGGTTATGTTAAGAGAAAGGCACTTGCAGCAGTATCACGTCAAATTACAATGATGCTGACACTAAGTACAATATTTGGCTTTTGCAGGGACTATAATAAAGTATTTCGTGGAGTTACACATACGCTTATTTTAGATCGATCAGAACAAAATGATTGTTCATTTCGATTTGGCGGGGCTGATGTACAGTATGTCATAAACAAACTTGCGCTGTGGATGCCACGAATAACACCGACAGTTTCAAAATCGCTCGAATTAGATGATATTCTTAAAAACCGCACAAAGAAAATTAATTTTCAGCAACATAAAATATATCAAACAGCAGATCCAAATACCACCGACGTGGCGAGTCACAACAACGTCAACTGAACAAAAACCACGGCAATTATTTGTTGCATTTCAGAGACAAGCTCGACGTGGCAACCAGGAACAAAATAATGCGATATTTGATAATGCTGATGTTAGACGATTATATGCTAGAATAAATTCAAAGCAATATCCGGAGCGAGCGATAGAATGTAATTTTGCAGATAACGCTGATAAAAATATTACTCGACCTTACATGTACCTGCTTGACGCATTGCAAAAATATCAAGATGTTGGAGACGGATCTCAGATATCAGTAGAGGAATTTCGTACACTTTATCCTATATTTTATTTTGAAGTTAAGAAACAAAATGAAAGAGATGTAATTTCAACTGCAGATATTGAAATTACATGGACATTAGGAGCACCAGCAGCGCAGTTGTATGTATATGCGTTAGTGATCAGCGACAGAACTATTACGATTGATTTTGTTGGAGGTAAAATGTCGGTACAAGTTTAATCTGTAACTTTAATAATAAGATGACAAAATATATTGTAAAAGAAATATATTTGACAGATGGTCAAGTTAAAAAATTAGCAGCTGCTGTTGCGAAGAAAAGACAAGTATCATTAAAGGTCAACCCTAACACCAAAGTTGTTTTAGGTACTTTAACAAAATTAATGTCAAACAAAAAACAAGCAAATAAATACGATCGCAAAAACCTTTTGTTTTAAATTTAACTGCTGCACAAATAACTGCAATGTCAAAACAAGGTGGTTTCTTCGGTCCGGCACTATCTGCAATGGCCAAAACGTTAATACCTAAAATTTTGCCGGTGTTAGGTACATTAGGATTAGCAGCAGCGTCTAGAGCAGTATCTGGCGCAACGAAAAAGGCAGTTGAGGGTCATGGAATAAAGAAAATTTTCGTTTAACTTTTTAGTTTAATGTTTCGTATGAATATCCATGGTGGCAATTTTGCAAGTTTAATTTTATGTGACTGATAAATATAATGCCTAAACGAAAAACAGCAAAAAGAAAGACAAAGACGAAAACAAAGACACGACCGAGGCGAAAAGGTGGATTTATTCCAAAAGCCCCGTTACCAGCAGGATTGGCGGGAAGTCTATTACCAAATCTGCTAGGAGTAGGATGAGAACTAACGTTGCCAGGAACAAAGAGATGACGTCTGCGTTAAGTAATTTTGATATACTTGACAAACTAAAAAAAGTAAAAAAATTCAGTGGAGTTTATTCTAAAGATGAACTTATAGCAATTCCATCGCTGACGCTAGGTTCGTGTGTTATAAATATACAAGATTTCAATGACGGATCTGGCACACATTGGGTAGCTGTTTTTGATAACAATTATTTTGACTCGTTCGGAATTCCACCAAGTGACGCAATAACAAAATATATGAGTAGAATTCAAGAGACAAAATCTCCAGAGACGAAGTCTCTTGCGAAAATAATAAATTATTCGTCTAATCAAATTCAACCAGTTGGAACTTCCGCTTGTGGATATTATTGCGTAATGTTTATTAAACAGATGACCAAAAATCCAGATTTTTTAAAGCTTATTTTGCAATTTGACAAACAACCTTCTCACGCTAATGATGATATTGCATTAAATTTTATCTAAACTCATTGATATACAACGTCAACATATTGTCTTAAGTGTAAAACTAAAACAGAAAATAAAGATGAAAAAACAGAAAAAAACAAAAAATAATAGAATAATGCTGAAGATTATTTGTGCAATCTGTGGAAAAAGAAAAAGTATGTTTTTACTAAAAACAAAGTTGACCGGAGCGGGTTATCCAGAAATTATTTTAGTAGACGACTGAAACAATACTATTATAAATCTGAAAAATTTGTCAGATATAAAATAAATAATGACATGCGAGTGCGATTGTGATAGAGATTTATGCATCGAGCAAAATAAAATTGTTACATATTGTCAGATATGCAAAAACAGAGACATAATTGGAACAGGTATAGATATACATAAGTTTATTGGCAAATTGTCGAAACCAAAAGGCGGTTGGACATTACCAGGCCATAAATATACTGACCTTATAATCCTCTTGATAAACAACTTGACGAAAATGATAATCCGCTGCCAGGACAAGAGCCTTACAATCACGTTGACGCAATAGCAATGCGCCATGATATCTGCTACAGAGACATTGAACTTCCAGAAAGCAAACAAAATAAACATAGCTGCGATAAAGTAATGTTAGACGAACTTCGTGATATGAAACCTGTAAATATGCGAGAACGTGTTGACCGAAGGCTGGTCCAGGGTTTTATTGGAGCAAAATATCAATTAGGTCTCGGTAAAAAAGAATTATATGATGATCTTGCCTCAGACACGCTAGCGTCTGAGCTACATAAACCTAAAAAGAAAGTTTCCGCGACGTAAAGTTGTCGCAAATGCCGTTGGTGACATCTGGGCTATAGATTTGGCTGATGTCTCAAAACTAGCTCAGTTTAACGTTGGCGCTGATGGCGCTCCAAAGAGATATCTTTTTAATGTTGTAGCCGTTTCGGATAAAACAGGGACATCGATGACTGATGCATTAAAACAAATTATTGTTAACACAGAAAGAAAACCAAATAGAATCTGGACTGATCATGGAGCAGAATTTTTTAATAAAAAATTTGAACAGTTTTTAGAGCAAAATAACATTAAAAAATATGTTACAGGAAATGAGGGAAAAAGCGTCATCGTTGAAAGATTTAATCGCACGCTCAACGAAAAAATTCACAAGTATTTGACAGCTAAAAATACGAGTAAATATATAGACAATTTACAAAAAATTGTTGACGAGTATAATAACACGAAACACAGATCCATTTCGCTAGGCAAAAGGAAAATGTCGCCAAACGACGCGATTGCAAATCCAATATTAGCAAACGAAAATATGCACCGCAGACATAAATTTAAAGCTGGTGATAAAGTTAGAATTTCTCTGAAAAAAAACATTTGAAAAAGGATATGCTCATAACTGGAGCGAAGAAGTATTTGTTGTTGATAAAGTACTTTTAACAATACCAGTTACATACTCGTTGAAAGATTTATTAGGTGAACCTATAACTGGCAGTTTTTACGAGCAAGAACTTCAGAAAACAGAACAAGATATATTTGTTATTGAAAAAGTTATTAAAAAGCGCGGCAACAAAAGTTTAGTCAAATGGCTGGATATAGCGATAAATTTAATAGCTGGATACCAACTAAGTCGATTTCATCGACTGCGATCGAATAATATTATTATAAATTTCTTCGTATTTTATTAGTACGGATTTACATTTTACTGGTTTACACAGAGAAATTAAATGTAATTTTCTTGCACCATCGACTGGCATTAAATTAGATATTTTAACAAAAATAAAATCGTATTTTATATTTCTTTGTTGTCCAGTTATTTTTACGTTTAAAAAAGGTTTTATAAGTTGCCAAAATATTTGATGCTCTGTGATAGTAAAATTAAATTTTATTATTTTTTAGCAATATGGTACTTAACATCATATCGCCCAGTTGTTGGTCTGCTTAAATATTTTTTACTAACAACAACATCATCATCTTCTTCATCATAGTTATGCAAAATATCATTTTCAGTATAACCAGCAAATCTGTCATTAGTAATATTTTCTAATGTAAAATTTGAAACTGAAACAAAATCTCCTGAATATAGTTTAGCAAGTCTCTCAATTAAGTTCATTATTATGATAATCTTTTGTCTAATTAATAAATAATAAGATGTTCGGAGAAATAAAATATCATCAAAGAGTTAATATATTAAATCACAAAGAATTAGCTGAGGCAATTCGAAACTGTTTGTTGGGAAACAGTTTTTATTTTGTTGATGTTATGATAACATTACGTGAATCTGACAGATTTTTATTAACAGCAGCAGAAAAAAATGAAACTTGAAACAAATAAAATGATGACATTACGATTTAATCGCGACGATATTATAAAATTTAGTCATAATTGTCTTACTCGAAATAAATAGAAAATATCATTAGTTATCGTATTTAAAATTAAATCTATCAAATGTCAACATTGACGTTGCTGATTTTGTTACATTATCAGCTACAAATTTTACTGCACTTGGATTAATTTTATGATATTTTGCCGCAGATGCCATTGATCTAAAAAACATTTTTTCTCCAGTTTCTAAATTTATTGAAATAACTGATCTTCTTGGATTTTTAAAATTAGAACCATCAGAACCTGCTCCACGTATTGTGTTTTCTTTTGGCGTAACAAATTCTAGGTTTTCGAAACGATTATCTGTTTTAATACCATTTTTATGATCGATAACTAGACCATTAGGTATTAGTCCGTTAAAAGTTTCAAACACAAACCTGTGTGATTTATAATTAGTAAAATCAGTTTTAGTTCCACGTATAGTAACATCAAGATATCCAGTTCTTTGTAAATTTCCAACAACTGTTTTTGTTTTTTTTTTATGTCTAATAATTTCCTTATCATTTGCCTCCTATAGATCAAATACTGGATGAAGTTGAAATTCATTTTGTAATGCTAAATTTTCAATATTATCATCAGCAATTGCGCTATTTACTCTGTGTACTCTTTGTCCTTCTGGAATATCGTCGCAATACAAAGTATAAATAAAATCTTTTCTAAACATTTTAGTCCTTTCTGTATTATCGCCTTTTACTGAAATTAATACACCAGCTGGTGTTGATATGCCAACAGATTTTTTAGATTCTATATTAATAACAGAACCTAACATATTTGCTGCATATAAATTGTACATTGGGTGAACATGATAAGTTTCTTGCTCTTCCGCTGTCCTTCTGATAGATCTCAAAATTTCTGTCATTATACTATAAGGTTTTTTATATCTCTAATTAGGAATCTTAAACAAATTCAATTGAATATATAATATTACTATACATATAATGTTAAAATTGCAAGATATTGCTAAAAAGAACATTATCAAAACAGAAAAAAATTGCTTCAGCATTTTCAGGTTATGATAATAGTTACAAACTTGATGATCAAAATATTTTAGCAAATTTTAGCTCCACAAATTTATTTCATCTTTTACAACCAGTTATAGCTCAAGAACTTGCGGCTCATAAAAGTATCAAACTTATAGTAAAATATCGTACGATTTTATCAAAGTTACATGCAGTTGAAGATGTACTTGATGCAATTTTTGAAGGAAAAAGTTTTGACAGCGAAATTTCGGAACGGTATTTAACAGCAAAATCGAGAAAAATATTAACTGGAACAGACATTGCCATGGTCGCCGATGAAATACATCAAGAAATAAACAAAATATTAGAAGAATTTACTGCATCAGGATCAGGTTGGAAATTGGAAATGATAAAAGAAGTTTTATTTCACACAGCAAAATATAACGTACTTCGCGGTAGTTTGTACGTCGATCTCCCTCAAAAAATTAAAAACAAACAATGCTGTATAAATGTCAAAAACAATGATGACAAATGTTTTCAATGGTCTATTCTTTCTGCAAAACATCCTCAGTGTGATCACCCCGGCCGAATTGAAAAGTATTTGCCATACAAAGACGAACTAATCTTTTTAGGAAAAACTTTTCCAGTAGCAGAAAATCATATGCCAAAGTTTGAAAAACAAAACAGTATCTCAGTAAATGTTTTCGGATTAGATGAGCGAGAAAACGTTTACCCGAGATATATCTCAGAAAATGCTACATAAAATACAATAAATTTATTATTTTATCAGGGACATTAGTGTTAGATAAAAATCTTTAACGACCTAGTTGGCAGACAGTATAGTAAAAATAAAAATAAAAAATATTTCTGTTATAGATGTCTGCAGGGTTTTTCTGGAGATGGAATACTGCAAAGCATCTCAAATGCTGTGTCAACGTTCAAAGAATAAATATGCCTAGCGAAAAAGAAAAAATATTAAAATTTAAAAATTATGATCATAAACTAAATATTCCTTTTGTTATTTACGCTGATTTCGAGTGTCTACTCGTTCCTGTGGTTGGAGCAGAAAATAATCCAAATAAATCAAGTCCTAGAAAAATACAACAACATATTCCTTGCGGAGTAGCTTATAAACTAGTTTGTTGCGCTAATGATAAATTTTCAACTCCGATAAAGTTATATAGAGGTGAACATCCTGCCGTATGGCTATTAAAAAAATTGATAGACGAAGTTAATAAAATTTCTAACAGATTATTTAAAACAGCTCCGATGAAAATAACGTCTAAAGAACAACTCGATTTCAATGAGGCAGTTAATTGTCATATTTGTGAAACGTTGCTGGTAGACACCAACGGAGTCTGTGATAAGGTGCGAGATCATTGTCATTTGACCGGCCAATATCGTGGAGCCGCTCATAACAGTTGTAATTTAAAATTTCATGCTCCAGATTTTATTCCTGTAGTTTTACATAACTTTCGTGGCTATGACAGTCATGTCATTGTAGAAGCTGTTGATGATGAAAATATTAAAGTTAAACTAAAATTAAATAACGTAATAAAATGTATTCCAAATAATTTTGAAAAGTATATGTCGGTAACGCTCTGTAAGTTACGTTTATTGACAGTCTGCAATTTATGGCAGCATCATTAGATGAGCTTGTTAAAGTTTGCAGTAGTTTCGCTAACTTAAAAAGTTGCTTTCGTGAAAACTATATCAATCTCACAAAACAAGGTATCTTTCCGTACGAGTATCTCGACGATTGGAGCAGATTTAATGAAACGTCTCTTCCTGATAAAGAAAAATTTTACTCGCAACTCAAACATGAAAATATCACAGATGACGAATACAAATATGCACAAGATATTTGGAATAAATTTAGTTGTAAAATATTTGGTGATTATCACGATTTATATTTGAAAACATGTATTATTGCTAGCAGATGTTTTTGAAAGTTTTCGTCAAGTTAGTCATAAAAATTATGGACTAGATCCTTGTTGGTATTATTCTGCTCCAGGATTGTCTTGGGACGCTCCGTTAAAAAGGAGTAAGATAGAATTGGATCTCTTAACAGATGTCAATATGTTTAACTTTATTGAAAAAGGTATCAGAGGCGGAATTAGCGTTACAACAAAAAAATATGCAGTAACTAATAACAAATATCTGAAAAAATTATGATAAAAATCTCCCATCTAATCATGCCATTTATCTTTACGTTCATAATTTGTATGGCTATGCGATGTCGGAACCAATGCCGTGTAGTGGACTTCATTGGATAACTCCAGATCAATTTCTTAAAGAAACTGAAAAAGATTTACCTAGAAAAATTAATCATGATTTTTCCGATATTTCATATCTTGTTGAAGTTGATCTAGATTATCCTAGTTCGTTACATGATCTACATAACGATTATCCGTTTTGTGCAGAGTCAATGATGATTAATTATAGTTTATTATCGCCTGAACAACGAGCAACGACAACAGCAAAAATTCGATTGTTAATAAGTTAGTTCCAAATTTGTTAAATAAAAGAAATTACGTTATGCATTACAAAAATTTAAAACAAGCAGTAGATGCTGGACTAATTCTGAGAAAAGTCCATCGCGTGCTAAAGTTTAATCAGTCGAGGTGGATGGCAAATTACATTGACTTAAATACGAAACGTCGTGCTGTGGCTAAAAAGGAATTTGAGAAAAACTTTTTCAAGTTAATGAACAACTCGGTATTCGGTAAGACGATGGAAAACATTAGAAAAAGAGTTTCTATCGAAATTATTAATGATATAAGTCGCAGAAATAAATTTGTTAACGATGATGGTTTTGTTAGCATGAAAATATTTAATGAAAATCTTGTTGCAATACAACGACGAAAGACAAATTTAAAATTAAATAACCGATTTATGTTGGTGCAGCTGTTCTTGATATATCAAAGTGGCTGATGTACGATTTTCACTACAATTTTACCAAAAAGCAGTGGCTAGATTCGGAGTTGCCATTTACTGATTCAGATTCGCTAGTTTATAATATAAAATGTGAAGATGTCTATCAGGATATTTACAATAATAAAAATCTGTTCGATTTATCCGATTATCCAGCATGTAGTGGATTTTAAGATAATTCGAATAAGAAAGTTATTGAAAAAAAATGAAAGATGAATTTGTGTTTATGCCAGTTAGGGAATTTGTTGGACTAAAGAGTAAAATGTATGCTATCATATTAGATGACAATAAACTTACAAAAAAAGCAGCAAAAGGTATTCCTAAAGGATATGTGGAAAAGATGATTAATTTTGACGATTTTAAAGCAGCACAAAACAACAGCGGCAGTTTTATCAAAACAAATGTCATCATAACAAATCATCATAAACTTGAAACGAATACAATTATGAAACGTGGACTAAGTAATTTTGATGATAAAAGACAATGCAGGGACGGAATTAATACACTAGCGTCTGGACATTATGCAAGTAATTTTGTCTAAACATCAGAAATAATGTTTGAAAATTTAACATTAGCAGATGGAGTTAATAGCAAAATTAAAAAAATAATGGTTAATAACCAGCAATTATCATTTGAATTTAATGATGAAATTTCAGGTATTTGTTTTAGTAAATTTGACAGAATCAAACTCTCCCTTATGAAATCAGACGATAGCAAATATTTTAATTATCTCGAAAGTTTACGAGACGAGCTTGCACTAAAATATGACAATTTTCATAATCTGATCAGTCAACAATAGTATACAAAAATCAACATAGACTTAGATAGGTCGAAAGTTTTTGTAAAAGGTAGTAAGTATCTTCTCAGCAAGATAGCAATGAAAGAACTATTTGAATGTCGTCGTAAAGTATCTGGTAGAATTAAATTTTATTTGTACAATCATGACAGTACATTGTACTTGATAGCGACAGTTGAAATATTGTGTGTTGGTCAAGAAATATAACTCTGTATACCATATCTGTTTTTAAAAGGGAGATAATACAGTTCCAGCTAAGTTTAAAATCTTTTGTAGTATTCAAACATAGCATATATACTGTTTCGTATTTTTTTTTTTGGCTAATGAAATGTATCTAAAATCTGATGGTAATTTTAAGACCTACAAATCCTGGTAGCAGTTCTTTATTATAACTAGCAATTCCTCTTGCATAGATAACATAGTAATTGTAGATTCTCGCTTATAAGTTAAGTCCAACTGCACAGACTCAAATATGCTGTCGTATAATGCACCAGAAGATCTTGGTTTGCGCAGTTTTGCTAAAAGGAATCAGTAAAACAAACAAGATAAACTCTGATCTGCAGGCGCATAATGCAATGGCAGATCTTTATCTTTTTGTCTGCAGTTTAGCCTCGACTTGTAAGCTAGTATATATGCTATGTCATTTACCTAAAAACCCATTATTGATTATTTCTCTGCAGTAATGTATATATATATATATATATATATATATATATATATATATATATATATATATATATATATATATATATATATATATATATATACAGCGCTATGTAGTCATTCAGCCAACTTTCTGATTAGTATCCTTGACAACGGTCGATCTTATACAGCCTATGTATTTCAGCCAACATTAGCATTTCGTTTTTCTGTACAATATAAAATCAAAAATCATGTTCTTCTCGATTTATTTAAAATAATGTTTTCAGAATCAGAAAATATAATGCAAAATTTCGTGTTTTCAAAATCAAAAATGTAATGCTGTTTGGAAACTATATAATAATTTTTTAGACATGTACTTATAACTGAATTTCATAGCTCAGTGTTAAGAATGCTGGATTCTTATACTGACGCCCTGAGTTCAGTTCCCGTCACTGATGAAATTGTCGGGTAGGGTTCTGGACTACCCCTCGCCATTTTTAAAAAGGGGGGGGGGTCCGGAGAATTTCCTGGACATCCAACAAACAAAATACACTCTCCCACCATGTAAACACGTGGTGGGTACACTTTTGCACTCCCGGGTGTTTCCATAGTGGGAGAGTGTACGATATTTGTTGGACGTAGATAAGGCTCCCCTGCTAGGATAAGTTTATGTTGTGTGTTTGTGTCGTCTGTGCCGTCCAAAAAATAAACAGCAGGATGACGTGAGCTCGTGACCTTGTGACCTCACTAAAGGGGTACCTCACAGAAGTGCCATTCCGAAAAACATCGCTGGACTAAAATAAACCTCATTAGATGCCTGGCCACAATAAAGGCCTTGGAATAGACAGCCCTCTGAGTTCCTAAAGTTTCGTTTCGGATATTTAGGAATTCGCTGGGGGTAACGTCTTAACAAAAATGAAGAGTCCCGTTGACCACCAAAAAAGGCCTACAGAAAATAGACTGCCCTCTGAGTTTTAAAGTTTCGTCTCATATATTTAGAAATTCGCCGGGGGGTATGTTTGAAAGAGACTCTTAGAACCTCATTAGGCTTATCTGACAGACCTTGTGGAATGGTAGATCGAACGTCATCCTGCTGTTTATTTTTTATCTTTTAGTTTAGAAATATCATTATCAAATAAAATATCAACTATATTGTCAATAAATGTCATCACATCATCTGCCCAGCCTCTTATTCGTTCGTTATTTTCAGTTGCGAATAACCATACTGACCCATATTTTGGTGATATATGGTAACGAACTTTTTTAATACAATCGCTTATTAATTTAGGTTTTATACCAGTATAGCATGAGGCTGATTTGATTGAATTAAATCTCTTACAAAATTTGTTTGTCAGATCAAATCCAACATGTCTCTTTGATTGACAGAATGACATTATATATAATATTTCATTGTTTAATATGAAATTTTGTCTAAACTTTAAAAATAACAACATTATTTTAGGCTAATAAGTATAGGGGCTGTAATAATAGTAGAGCAAGGTGAGTTGTTCCTAATCCCAGAGACCTCCTACCCTGGACAAAACATATTTTGTCAGAAATATGAAAGTCATCATTTTAAGCTAAGAAAGGATGCTGACAAAAATTTTAACGTATAAAGTTTTGGGAGGTAGGGGGTCTCTGGGATTAGGAACCTTACCTTACTTTACTACTACACTCACATATTTGATTGTATCTGTGTTGTTTAGCGTCGATCATTATTATCAAGCAGATTAAGTAATCAATTGAGGTGTTTCAACGATAAATTCCAGACACCACCAGATCGATACCGCGGTTGATTTTTTATTAGATGGTTCCAGTAAAAATGTTTCTTTGGTATTTTTATTTAACACTACAAATACAGTTCCAGAAAAATTATCGGTTCAGTGACGCCATGGATGCGTTGTAAATATCCTGAATGCTGCAGAGCTAAACACGGACAACCTGTACACACCAGTTACCGTCGCGGTATGTTTGATAGTGTTATCGCGCGGTGTCCACGTCGATGATCCTGATGATACTGTGTATACGATATTGTTGATCTGCGTGTGAGGAATAGGAATATCGTTGAGTTTTGCGTGTACGTCGGCGAGTTTTATATCAACGGTTGCTGGACTTCCAAAAAGTTCATTAATGGTTCTTTTTATGTTTCTACGAAAATTCAAAAACAGTTGTACGTGATTGGAAAAATCAGTTTTGAGTGTGGTCATTCCATCGTTGATCATCGACAACGAAGCTGTCATCGGAACGTTGTTCTCGTCGACGTACTTCTTTGTTGCCGCGTCGCCGTCCTCGGTAGGTTCTCCCACGCCAGTAATTTCATTGCTGTTCATGTGGATGATACCATTCATTTTATCTCCGGTTTTTAATAATCGTTCGCTTATACTATCTCTGATCGTCGTTGGAGTATTAGTGCTAGGAACGAGTTTACCTTCTTTGTCATAAACAGCTATGCTACCTTCACGTGTTCCTTTGGCGGCACGAACAATAAGATCGCTGACTGAAATATTACTCGTCATCAATTTCCCTTCGCGGTTTTGAAATATTACTAGTTCACCAGGATCAACGTTGGCAAGATTGAGCAGGTCAGATATTTCGTCGCTGATCTCTTTTGTTACTTGTTTGAGTAAATCTTCAGCTGGTGCTTGTTGGGTTTTAGTTTTAGCTGATCTTCCGTAAATATCTACCATTATACGATATAATATAATAGTTGTTTAAAACGAACGATGCTGGTTAACGGTGTACTCGTGCACAATTTTATGAGGAGGCGCTGACGATGCTGAAATTGCGTTAAGTACAGCAAGTGCTTCACGGCCACATGTCGGTGGATCTGTTAATTTTTGTGTTAGTAATGTTAAATACCAAACTGGAATTTGCATGCTACTCACGTATTCGATAAATTCTTTTGGTGGTGCTAACCCGTAAGAATCAAAATAAACGATTCCACGTGGATCAATCGCGTATATAACCCAATGTGTACCTGTGTTGGTGGATTCATCGAGATTAATAATATCAGTTTCAACTCGGTTTGGTTTACGCGGTAATTGATCACGCATAAAAACACCTCTGAAGTTTTTTATGTTTAGCTGGGTAGCAGCATCAAGTAAATCAAAATTGAACATTGGAAGAATCAACGAGGTATCGTTCCTGGCAATCTTAAACCGCGATCGTATCGTGGGCCTGGCAATCTTAGACGGCCGGGCTGTGGCACGTTTGGTGCTCTTAGACGTCTTCCGTGTTGTTGTGCCCGTGATCTTTTTTTTTTAAGTTTTCTGCGTGCACAATTACTTTTCCTGTTGCTTTATTTAATGCCATCCCAACAGCGGTTCCAGCAGCACCTAACTCAGCAGCTTTTGCAATAGCTGGGGACGCAGCGGCTATTATTGTCGGTAACTCAGCAAGAAGTGGAAATACATCACCCGTCTTAGCGATATCCTTGACGGCACGCGCATAGAGATTAAGTCGTATGCCGGTCTTTGATTGCTTAGCGTCGTTGAAGTGTATAAGTTGACTTTCTGTCAGTGATAGTTTATTTGAACCACCTGTGATTTGTTTTCGTTTCAGCGATATTTTTACTCCACAGTTATCTTTGGACGCTGATTGTAATTTTTTAATCTGACCAGGAGTCAGACTAACACTAACCTTATGATACGACATTTATAATTATTATTCTGATTCAATTACATGTTTTCGACTGGGACATCAATGACTCTCATGCGACCACCAAAACCTTCAAGCAGCATTTTTTTATCGGCGAGTATAACCGTGACTGCTCTGTACTTGGCAATGGCTCCCCTCGTTATATTAGCTCGAAAGTATATATCAACAACTGATTGTCTGAATAAATCTAAATGTTCCAGTGAAAAATAATGGATCGGATACAAATGTGTAAAATCAAACTGAAATATTTGTAAACCAGAATCGATATTCTGATCACACCCCATAAATGTCATCAAACGACGTGCTACATGATTTTTATTAAAATCCAGTGATATATTTTCGGAGGGTTCCTGATGTCCATTTATCCTCAGCGAAACTTCTTTTACGCCAAGTTTGTCAAATATCATTGTACTTTTTAATTGTGAATTTAATCGCACATTATTTTTGAAGCGCAACAAATATATGTCGCGGCGCAGAAACACCTTGCCGTGTTGCTATTTTCCACGTAAATATACCGTCACTGCTATCATGAACAGCATCTGTTTTCATCGTCAACCATGATATCGCTGATTTACCGCCTTGATTCGTAATATCAAGCAGCCGTTGTTCTTCGGTGATCGATGGAGTCATCACTGGCATCCACAGAGAAAGCTTTGTCAGTTTTACTTTTCCATGAAGTGCTGCGGTTGCGCCCGCATCAGCACCTTCAACATGCCAGAGTGCATCATCGTCGGTAGCTTTTCTTATGAGCTCAACTGTATGCTTGGCTCAAAAAATAACCTTTCTGACATTTCTGCAAAATCCAAAAATATGTGAAAGTGGAATTGCGCATGAGAATGCTCTTTTTTGTCCTCGAAGCATTGATCGACTTGTTGCAAATCCCGTGTTTAAATTTGGATTATCGTCATGAATAATCGGCGACACATCAGCGTCAGCGTTGTTGGCGGCGTTTCTTGGTCGTCTTATATTATATTTTTTATTATCAGGATGGTCAGTAGTGTCTTTAACAAACAATATGGATGGACCAACTGTTCTTGAATAATCATCGCTGTACCGCGTAAGACCAAGTATCGTTGTAGCTACATCAACTTCTTTTTCGATTGATTCAATAATTACTCCATCAATAAAATACCTAGCACTTTCAAACAACGCCATAATACCATTATTGACAAAACCAGTATTATTACCAGCGTCGAGATCAGTACCATCTGTTTTTAGAATTTCACCTTCGATCTCCAGAAATGCTTCCGCGGATAAGAAATATCTGCTTGTGTCCTGAACTTGTAAATTAATTCGCCCACGTTCTTCAGGTGTACGTGTATCATAAGAATAACACTGATAATCACGCACAGATTCGTCCTTGAGAACTGGTGCATCCATGTCGAATGCGGGGTCAGATACTTAAACATATTTATTATTATCGTGTTAGTCTAACACGAAGACCGCTTCCTGCTATTAAATTTGCGGTTATATTTTTTTCATTTTCTGACATGGGTACATTAGCTAACTCTGCTAATTTTTTATTTGCAGCTTGATTTATTATTTTATTAACATTTGTAGGCGTTTCCGCGGTGCTGAGTAATTTTACCGGCTGTGGCTTTCGTCGTATCAATCGTGCTAGTTTATCTTTGATTGCCAAAAATGCTTTACCGGCAACATCGCCAACAGCACTAGTTGTTTTTTCACGAATAACGTATATGACCTTCATACCTAATTGTTTTACAACAGGTATTGCTTTTGGAGCTAACCTTGCAAATAACCCCTGAACAGCATCACCAAATCCATCGCCGTAGAACGCGCTATAGATTGGTAATCTTAAATTTATCAACCTAATCATGGTCGGGACACATTGAGCATTATGTATAATCATTTTATTATAGTCGTTATATTTAACTGTTTAATCAATGTGGTAATCGTCGATAATTTCATCGATGAGAGCCCGGTAAACATTAGCGTCCATGATACCGCCGGTAAATAATCGTTGACAAATTGATGTTATCTCGTTGATGATTTCCGGGGAATTATTACCAGCTCGTTTTTTCCTCCAGTTCTAGTCTGTCAACGTCGGCAAGGACGTTATCGGGACATGAAGCAATAAGACCACTCCCTTGAGTAGCAATACCATTTCCAGTTGCAATGGGGACATCATAAGATTCTTCCTCAGATACTGAAATGACTGGTGGTGATTTTTGCCGCCGTCGAAATCTCAGTTTTCTTTGTATTCCTTCTTCTTTTTCTGTTTTTTTTTTTTAATATATTCATCTACATCTCAGTTAAAAATAGAAAACTGTCTATTATCTCTTTCAGTTCTGATTTGCGGAGTGTAAGTAGCGATGCGATATGCATCCCTGCGCCAATCAGCGGATTTCATTTTTTTTAACATATTCAGGTTTTACGTATTTATTTCTTTTACGATATCCGTACGCGGCAATATCAAGTAATTGTTCTTTGTACTTTATAGCGGCAATACCTTCAGGAGTGAATTTATCTGCGATGCTGGTTCTACCTATTATTGAAAAAGATGGTTGCTGTGGTTGAGGAATTTGAGGTTGTTGAGGTTGTTGAGGCGAAAGATACCCAGCAATATCAGCAGGCAATGTTTCAATAGCTTTTTGTGTTGCCTCAGTTACTGCAACAATTTTTTTGTTGGTTCAGTAACCGGTTTAAATCATTCTTCTGCGGCTTCTGCAAATTCAACCCGAGATTCCTGACGTGCCTGTAGTTTTTGTTTGACATAATCTTTCACGGGTATATATTTCTTGATTGCTTCTAGTCGTTCTTAAACTAACCTTGTTGAGTGAGCTTCACCGATCATTATTGATATAATAATGGCTTGATTACGCCGACGACATACACACAAATACGATTTTCCTCTGGGTTTCTGCACCAGCGTTGTATGGACCAAAATTGCTTATTTTTGGGGTTTTCGGAGCAAGGCTTCATTTTGACCCGCACCGTTTCTCTGTCCACTTTCTCCGCCGAGTTTTTGCAGCAGAGTTGTATGGACCAAAATTCGCTTATTTTGGGGGTGGGGGTGGGGGGTGGGGTCGGAGCAGGCTTTATTTTGGTCTGAGGCCTTGGTCTGTCCAGCCTCTCTGCTGCTAGTTTTTCTCGAGCTAGTTTACCTGTGTGACATACCATTATTAATATATTAATGATTTAATTACAGCAGCAGAGAGGATGACGATGCGAGTAAGTGTTCGGCGAGTAAATAAATACGCTACAAAAACTCAAAACACGCGCGTTAAAAATAAAATAACAATATGAGCTAACCAAATTAGGGGAATCTCGATCGGTTAGAGGCTTCGGTTTGGAGTTACTGAACTCGTGTTTTTAGTTTTTGTAGGAACCTTTATTTTTCGAACAAATACAATTGAGCCTAGTCTGTTCACCCTCTCTGCTGCTCTTGCTAGGCGCATTGCTAGTGTGCAGTGTAAAAATTCCAATGAAGCTATATTTAGCCTAGCTGAAAGAGGAGGTCCGAACATGTGTGGGTTTTTAAGTTTATGATTTTCGTGGAAATATACTTGCAACATGAAAAGGTAAGTTTGTAAGTAGTGTGTGAGATATATTAACCGTGATGTCAAAAGACTGGATAACTTATGATCACATAATTTTCATTTTCGTATATTTTAATTAAATTGCAAAATTAGAGAACAGCAAACGTTGATGTTGACAGTATGTTGGTTGCAAAGTGCATTTGAATGTTGTTATGTAGCCTTGTTGGCGCGTTTATTCACCTTTCATTAAAGATTAATTGTTCTTCTAAACTTTAATGCTAATATAGTTTAACCAGAGCCTGTTCAATCATGATTATTAAATTGCTCTGAACCTAAAATGTCATCAAAACGTCCTCGAAGCTTACAGACCGCTATGACTTTCAGTGGTGTCATGGTATTAAACTGGGTCAAAATAGAGAGGCCGTCGGGTTTAACCATAACATACCAGGGTAGCACGAATATTTTTTCAATAGCTACAGCTTTCACTGGGACAACACGGTGTGCAACATTCATTTAGGTCAGTTATGGATCACACCTTAAGGTTGACCTCGTCCAAAAATGTCCAAATACTTTAACATTGATATCGTCGTATGTATTTCTCTGGGCGTGTAGGCCCTACAGGTAAGGGGTAGTTATGTCTGAGGATTGAAATAAAGTAAATAAACGACATTTAAAGGTATGTGTTATCTAAATCAAATTCCAAACAATTGCACCCATTAGTTACAGAAATAGTCGGTACTGAACGCCTATATAACGTAATTTTTTTTTTTAATAACTTTTTGTTTGATAGGCCTAGTCTGCTCATTTTCGTTTGGTAAGAGAGAAAAATCATTTACTCTTGACTTGCAGAATTCTACAGTAAGTAATGTGAGAGCTTTATGTGATTTATTCTCAATTTTAAACTTTGTACAATAAATCACGTCTTCTACTTTCGCTTGAGAGTCGACGGTGTATGATGTTAGACTGGTCCCATGTTTTAAAATAAGGTGTGTAGTATTGATACATGATTTTGTCTGCGTTTGGACGCAAGTAAAATGGGTTCTGTCTACTGATGTTATATTGTACATACGTTGAAAGAGGTATATTTCAGCTATTTCTTATTGTAACACGCAAAATGTTTTGTTTACGGTACTTTTGTTGTATGCATATACCACAACCCTAATTCTACGCTGTAAGACTTCGACCCCGCAGGCATTTGATTCAGGGGAAACTAATGTGTACACTCAGTGACTCACCAGTTAACATGTGTTAATTGGTGAGTGTACACATTAGTTTCCCCTGAATCAAGTGCCTGTGCTCAACCCTAATATTTATAAACATAGGACAATGTAGGACTAACCACAACCCATACCCAATCCATCAGCAGGAGTGACTATATTCATCTCGAAGTAACTATGTACCCGACGGTCGTATATATAGACAGTTTATACAAATAAGTACAGGACAGTCTGGTCAGGTTCGGCCTGAAATGACTATATACATGTACACGACCCTCAGGTATATAGTCTCTTTTTTGTCTCAAAATGACTGTTTTGCCATCCACAGTGAATATAACAGTGTTTTTATGCTAGGCCATAACTTAAAGGATTTCCAATAGAAATAATTTGTCACGGCTGTGTCGATAACTTTATGACCAAAACTTTGGAATAATTGTTTGACAGTTGTTTGGTCAAGTTGTAAATATGGCAACCTCACATTCAGACGAACAAAGTTCAGACCCATTGTTTGTGCATGGAACTTTTTATTCAGTTTTTGCACAGTATTTTTAGTGTTGTTTTACATTGAAATGGGAGGGAAAATTGATGTTATTACTAATGTTGCCTATGTATATATTCACAAAGAATGGTTAACAGCTGACAGTCTTGTAAAGGAGTTTCCCCACTTATCATAGAATAGCCACATTGACTGTTTCAAAGAAGGCTAACAACACCAAAGCATTCCTTCACAGAAACCTGTCCACATGCCCGAAACAAGTAAAATCTATGTGCTATAAATCCTCAATATGCCCACAGTTAGAGTATGCGTCAACCATTTTGGATCCATCTACCAAAACAGACATTGCCAAATTGAAGCAATACAACAAAGGGCAGCACGGTTTGCTGTAGGTGATTATTGACGAACCAGTTTCCACCGTGCTCCAACATTTGTGATGGGAAGAACTTCAAACATGATTACAACACGCAAAAGGTGTTTTGATATACTGAATAGTACACCAGCTAGTTGACATCCCAGCAGCACCATACCTCCACCAGCCAGGATCTAACACTAGAGAACATTAATGCAGATTTCTCGTCCCCTTCACCAGAGTCGGCATATACAAAGATCCTTCTTCCCATCATGAATCCACATGTGGAACTCCTTACCAGCCACTCTAGTCAGTTCCAGTTCCATTGATGCTTTCAGAGCAGTGGTTAGCATTGGGATTGCTTAGCTGCAGACCAGAGATGTATTTAACCTGTTTTTAGCTGCATTTGGACCTCCAAGCACATGTACATGGCTTACATCATGTTTGAGTATGTTCCAGAGGAACCCAGCACATAATTGGAAGAAGAAGAAGAAGATGAAGAAGAAGATAATTAAACATGGTCAAAGGCATATGATCAATGGTTACTGTCACCTACTTTTGGTTTGTTTTTTTTTCGATACACTTGTATTTTTGCAAAGTGACTACATGTAGAAGCCAAATGGATGCAGAAAAATCTGTACAAGTGAAACCAGGATTTTTAAATGCAACATGCTTTATCTTAGGATCTTTTGGAATGCATTCATTTGGCAGAACATTCATTGTGTAATGCTTACACTTCGGTAAAATTGAACAGATATGCTTTTGAAAGCCAAACCATATCTCCACCCTCCCCACCATGAAAGTGGCGTTTTATTATAGTGGTACTTTATACATGGAAAGGAAAAATCTTGCAAGTGAATTAATGGAAATGTTTTCAGTAGCGTGACACATAACAACCATGATTTTGAGGGTGAAAGGGCAACATTTTGTGACTAGAAGTATGTGATGGATATTTCTGGTATCATGGGACCAAATTTGGGATTTAGT